>JAPFFP010048121.1:0-10002 GCA_026153255.1 Solanum medicagineum
TTCCTCTCTCTGGAAATTGCATTCTTGAAAAATTATAATCGCCAATCTTTCGCTCTTAAATCGAGGTTAGACCCTTTTCCCCCTAATTTTGACCTGCTGAAAAAGAATATGAAGTTGGATATTTGACATCACGCACAGATTATGAGATATATAGAATTTAAAATTCGGGGCATTCCGAGGCACATTTTTGGACACTTTTTGGGGTCATTTCAGTAGGTCACCCTACGAGTCATATCTATGCGACGTATCTGCTTCTAGTTGTCTTTTTTATTTAATTTTTAGTGTGAAATTGTAAATAATATAAATACTTATTGACAGGGTTTTAGAAAGAGGACTTCAAACTTGAATTTTTGTAGATTACTTTGAATATCCTCTCTTTAATATTCTAATAGTTTTTCTAGGGCTTAGTTTAGATTTCCATTTTAAATTTGAAGACCCACTTTTGGGGATTGCAAAAATCGCATTGTACATATTTTCCATTAATCCAAGCTTGTGGTTTGCAATTTGAGGTGTTCTTGTTCTACATTGTTTTGGGTAAACACTCAACTATGTCATCTATCTTCATTGTTGTCTATTTTGCCTTAGCCATAAGTAGCCAAGCACCCACAGCTCGGGGTTGTGGGAGCCATGAGTAGTTGACTTTAAATAACCTAGAATTTTTGTATTTCTTTGATTGGGGTTTTGCATGTTTTGTTTATTTCCCTTCATTTTGATTGATGTTTGGTGGTGGACAACACCAAACCCCACCTACTATCACGATCCAGACAAATATAGTGACAAACAGGAAAAGGCAAGTAGACAATGGGATTAAATTGATTTGTTCTCATCTAATCAACCAAACCTTACCAAGGGGAGGTTGACTAGGATAATGGGTAATGGTTGTTGGCACACAATGGTTGCCAACCAAGCATCATGGTGAAATTCAACCTTTACCTTCACAAGAGAACTGGAATAACCTAAATTACTATCCTGCATGCAAATTCCGAATTAGGGTTATGTTGTCTAGGGTAATTGAATCAACAAATCATGGGAAACACAATTCCCAAGTTGACCCTAAATTTGAATGTGTTCCCGCATAATTAATGTAATGTTCATTTTTATTTTTGTTCTTGAATTAAAAAAAAACCCATTTAGAGATTTTTGTAATCAATGCTTGAAATGATTTATGGTGGATCTCTATTGTCAATCCCTATATTGTCTTTGGATTCGACCCTAACCTCTGGTTAGGTTTATTGCTTTTTGCAACCACTTTATTATTAAAGCTTGAACACCAGATAGCCTTAGATACCTTGTCATGCCACCTTGTTATTACTACAAAGTAACATCCCCCATTTTTCCAAATATTTATCTATAATTAAGTAGGGGATGAAACTAGTATTAGTAGTGAATAAACATCATGATCTGGACCTAGGTATTTTGAAGTGACATGGCAAATTGGAGTCCGAGTGTTCCCAAATAAGCCTCATAACATCCAATCAAACATAATCGGTTCGGAAGCACATATGAAATAGTAAAAGCATTGTTCTAAGGGACGGGAAAATAGGACTCATGATATGGAGATATTATAATGATCGAGATTAACATGGATTCACATAACACATAGAACATAAAGACTAAGGGGCGGGTAAGTATGACTCGCTCTATGTGGGCAAATCGGGACTTAGGATCTTCCACATCATATCACAAATCTGTGTCATAATACTCATAAACAATTTATAATAACAAAATCCGATACATAGCGATAATCATAATCATAATCTCTGAATACAACACATAGAATATATCTATATAAGAGTCTACAAGATGTCTAACAATGCCTCTAGTAAGATAAGACAGGGTCCAAGATATGACCCCAGCTCACCCAAAAAGTAAATAACATAAACAAAACCATCCCAGGTAGAGGAATGGTGGCTTGCCCTATAATGATAGGACTCACCACAACCAAATGTCTTAAATCTAATCTAGCCATCCAATGGTGGATGAAGGTAATCTCTGGTCCCTACATGGTTTGTTCATGTAGGCAAAAGTATGTATTCGTACGTTTGAATATAGTATATATGAAGGTATGCAATGCATATGAATTGTGAAACCTGCATTCAATGTTAGATGACAAAGACAAATATATTGAAAGAAGTATATATCAAATAAGAGTAATATATGATATTCCATGACACCAATGATGCCTGAAATACCATAATGCTCATCTATAGTGGGGATGTGACCTCAATCAATATGTAAGACCACGTGACCTATTACTTCGAATCCTAATGTCTTCCCGGCACTGAATAAGAGGAGTTCTACTTGACAAAGGTAAACAATACTTCTCCTTGTGAGTACCCCCATTTTGGAGAAGCAACTTTCCTTATGGGAACACCCATTTCAGATAGGATTTTCATATCATATCATATCAAAGATGTAATTGTACCTTATGAGCACCCCTATTTAGGTAAAAGGCTACCATAAACATATGCAAATGGGCAGCACATAGTCATGGGACTTGGGTACTGGACCCTTGAACATAGCCCCCCTCCAATAAGTCTACTCGGTGCTAGGTCATCGTCCCATAAGAATACATATATGTATACATGCATTCAAAAGACGTGCAAGTGTTTTCAAATCATTTCAAATGCATACTTAGGCTTAAATGCCAATCATTCATAATCATTCATACTTGGGCTAAAAATCCAAATCATACTTCAAATAAAACGCTCATGCATAGGAATAGCTCATTCTCATGTAACAATATGGTGTAAACACCTGAAGTTGCTCAAAGGGACATATCATTGACATATATGTGATCATATTCTTGCTATTACCATACCTTTATCAAAATCATATTTATAAAACATAATTTAATCATAGCCCACTTCATAATCTTCATAAAAATCTTAATCATGTATGCATATGCCATGAATGGGTTGAGAATAGTATAGGCCATAGACTTTCAATATTAAATCGACAATTAAATATGTAAGGTAAGTAAATCCATGAGCAAAATCCACATTCAAATCACAACTTACATTACCCATGCTTAAATCAAACTTTAAACGGACAATGCCTATTCAAACATTCATAATCATCATGTATTTCAACATATTAGGGCTTAAATCAAGTTAAAATCAAAAAATAAACATACCCCACACCTCACTTGAATCGATTAAATAATAATCTTAAAAATTCAGAATTTAAGTAAGCTTAAATTCTAAAAATCAAGTGTAAAAGAGTTGGGGTCTTCATGGTTGGAATAGATCATGAATCAATCCCACATATCAAAGTTCACCAAGAAGAAACAAGAAGAATTTGATGAAGAATGGAGCTCTTCCTTGATTCCCAAGCTAAGCCTTCGCTAGAGTCTTTGAGAGGAGTTCTTAAGAGAGCTTGAATATAATTCTAAGTATGAGAATGAATTTGAATGAGAGAAGAAATGTATAGGTCATTTGAATGCCTTAGAATAGCATACGAAGTCACAAAAGACCCTTAGGAGAAGCCATAATTACGAAAATGTCATTAATGAAACGAATAGAAAGATGTTGTCAAAGGTCCCGTGGGAGGGTCATACGACCGTACAAGGTCACACAAATCGTGGATACATCCATACAAAAATTTCCACCGATGAAGGTCCGAAATGCTATTTTCACAATTAGAAAATTTGCACGCCAACACCCATACAAAGTCCTTCATGGATGGTGTAAAGGTCACATCGACCATGTGGCCTCTTATGATACCTCACTTCGGAAAATTCATCATTGATAACATTCTGAGATGGTGATCCCATACTTACATTTTCACTCAACGCCTATATGGAGAGGGACTCACGGCCCTTGAAGAGGTATGTAGACCATGAGAGGTTCATGTAATCTAATCATTAGCCTAATTGTGATTTTTAAGGCTAAGGCCACTTCACACAAGCCTCCACACGGTCCATAAAGTTCCACATGAACCGTATGGTTCATGTGGTGCATGACTTGGTCTTGAACTCCAAGTTAAGGCCAAAACTTGATACACAAGGCCAAGGGTCACCTTAAGGCCCCTCCACATGGCCCCTTGTCAGTGACACAACTTGTGGAGGTGAGTATAAAGTGTCATGTTGATAAAAAACTTTCTGACCAAAATCCAAGAACCATAAAGGTCTTACCAAGTCTAGGTCCTTACAATAAACACATTTAGGTAGTTCACTCACACCCATAAGTTATACGCAGGGAGCAAGCCCATAATTACCAAGCTAAGGGTGTTTCTTCAACTTCTTCTCCACTAATTGCATTTGTGGTCACACCTCTTATCATCACATACATAAGACAACCCCTAAATATCAAAATGTAACAGGAGCAATACGAAGTTATGGTATCCAATCATTGTTCTCATGAGTTTCTACTAACATTACACTTTAAATTCTAAAATGAGCTCACACTTGAAGTTAAAGGGGACTTCCTTCCATGGCTGCCTCAACATACACAAACCACTAGACAACCTTCCCACAAGATTACATCATGTAAAAAGGACCACTCCGACCTCATTAACATATACACAATCTCCTAATTAACTTAAGCACAAGAGGGAGAAAAGTGAAGTAACTTACCTTAGTTGTGAGGGATTCCTACTCTCTTAACTTATTTTTTCTGAAAGCTTAACTTATTTTTTCTGTCCTAGCTTGAGATGAGTGATAATACACAATAACCATAAGGGTTTTTATAGCTACTATATGAAGATAGAAGAAGAAGAAAGAGATTAGAAATTTGATTTGTGTCAAGTGTAAAATGGCTAAAAAGAGCTTGTTACATTTCCTTTTAAAGGGCACAACATAGGCCAACTTTTTCCTTCATTTTTGCTCATATCTTACTACGCAGGTGATGTACCTACTTCGCCTATTAAAATGGGACTTTGTGGGTCTCCACTTATTTGGCCTTGGTTGTCTTCCCATTTTACTTCACTTGGTTTAGGCTAGAATTTTTAAGAAAATGGTTAGTGACCTTGGGCCCTATAAGATGGACAAACAAGTCTTAGTAGGTTGTGCACCTACTTAGCCCTATAGGCTGATCAAAATGCTTAAATAGGTACTGCACCTACTTGCTTAGTTAAGTCAAGAAAGCAACCTATTATCTTACCTCATTTTCCAAATCTTAGTCCCATATATTGCATCTTAAACTGCACTTAAACTTTTAACTCAAATATCACCTTATTTTCTCATATTTAAATGTTTTTGTTGAGTTTATATTGGACTCATACCCGCTGAAACATATGGGATATCAAAACAACTCTTGATCCCATTCAAATTATTACAACTCTTATGAAAAAAGCTTAGTCCCTCACCTTTACCATAAGCCTATGTCAAGTGTCATTTAGATAGGACTAACACATAGAAAATATGGAGTGTTACAATTTAGCTCCTAAATTACGTCATTTTGGCCCTTCTAACTAACTTAATTGACCTAAATACTACAAAACCTATTCCTAATTCATTCTAACTCATTGACTCCAACAATCTCTCCTAAAATTCTAAAGTTTCTCTCTCCAAGCAAGGACTCTATTGGATCTAGGGTTCCAAGTTTTTCAAGGGATTTCCAAGTCCTTTATCCCTAATTTATAGGTTCCTCATTTGAGTATATAGCACTTCATTCATGGACTAGATTCATTCTTGAAGCCCAACTTAATTCTCCTTTTTTTCTCAAAGTTTAAGCATGAAATTTCTATGGGTTTTTATGATGGCATTCAAATGGTTGAATTATGATTACTACATGATTATTATACCTATTCATAGGTGAAATATGAAAGATTACATGGTTTTTATGATTTTCAAGTGAATGAAAGTGATTTCAATTATATGATGATTAGGGCCTTTTGAATTGATGTGAGTTGCTTTACTAATGAGTAAAATTGATTTCAACTGCATGATTCCTACATGATTTTCATCTAATTGCATAATTTTAGTTTACTTGTTCATGGAACCGCAAATGTCCTTAATTTCCCAAGAAACAATTATTATTTACATGAATTACGATTCTAAGTATGAACAGTATATTATAATGATAATGATGATGATGTTATGATGGTGATGATGATATGATGAAGAGGGTGACTTAAGACACTAATGTTGATCAAATAATGATATGATGGGTATATATCCACACTATATGAAAGTTCTATAGCTGTACTATTCCTATGATATTAGATATTTTCATGAAGATATGATGCTTCTTTTACAAGCTACAAAAGTATGATTTTGATAAAATATAAAGTATGTTAAAAGTTATGTATATGTGTGATTATGTATTCTGTCGAAAATGACTTAGCACCAAATGAGCTTGTGTGAAGAGTACTATCACAAAGAGTCCTTATATCAATCCTCATGTTTCATAACTACATACCACCATAGGTTGATTATTATATGCCTATAAGGCTAGCTAATGGATCCATTTAGTATTATGTTCATATGATACTCACCATGCTAGGTTAAGCGTAAAAGGTGGGATCTTTTATGTTTATGTGAATTACACCATGCATGGGTTCACCCTAAAGGGCGGGGTCGGGTCTACCTTAACAACGTAGACACCTCATTTGCTCTGTGTAGGAGGAACATCCAAATACCATGTAATAGTCTTCATGGTCTTATTATTGGTTATGGACTTATTCCAACATATATATCTAGGGTGATGAAAAGAATTTATGATGCTTCTACACATGGTTTCGATATGCATTGATTATTCATATCTTGTCCTTATTTCATTGATTATAATTATGCATATTGCTTGAAACGACCCCAAAAAGTGACCGAAAATGTGCCTAGGAATTGCTCGAAATCGTAATTTTCATATATCTCGAAATCTATGTGCAATATCGACAATCCGATTTCATATTCCTGATCAGGGGGCAAAATTGGGTGTGAAATGGGTCTAACCCCAATTTTAGAGTAACCCTATTGAAATTTGAAAATCACGAAATTCAATTTCCAGAGAGGTTTTCGCGCCTAAGGCGTGATGCGCCAGGGGCACGCCTCTGTGTATTTTGTGGACTGTTTTGTTTTTTTGGTCCAAGGCTCTTGGGTTTTGGGCCTAAGTCTTCCTATATGTGAAAATACCTATACTTTTGTCACGCCCCAAGTCCCGTTAGGGCGGACTGACACCCGTTGTCGATAAGGCCCGGGAGAACCAACCTATACCTATGCGTTTACCATACGTATTATTCTACCTTTAACGTGCCTTAAAGCAGACAAACAGTGATAACAAGCCAAAAGGAAATATATATGACTAGGCCATTGGGGCCACAGTGTTTAAAGTGCGAGACATGACTTCACTTTCACTTTACATAGTCTACAAAGCCTCTAAATAAAGAGAAACGTCTGACAAGGGTCGGGACAGACCCCGCCCCAACTAACTGTACAATATAAACATAAACTCTAGACATATGCGAAGCCTCGAAGCAACCTGGAGCTTGGTGACAGCAGCTGAATATCCTGTACTCCTACTGGGGAGATTTACTCGCACCTGTACCTGCAGCATGAAATGCAGGTCCCCTATAAGGAACGTCAGTACGAGATAATGTACTAAGTATGTAAGGCAGGGAACATTGTATATAATATAATAACTCAAGTGAAACTGTACACTGATGTAGCATAAGAGACCACCTTTAGTTATACTGTGGGATCATGTACTTTATGTCCTTTATATTACTTTACCTTTACTGTAAAATCTGTACTGTAAAATTTGTGCATAGCTGTAATGCAAATGACCAACTGATCAGTGGTAAACTGTATTGTGATAGTCCCTATGCTAGGTTCTTTCGAACCCCCTCGGGCTACCACCCATCATAACTATATCGGGATCATCCCTATGCTAGGTTCTTTCGAACCCCCTCGGGCTACCACCCATCAAAACTGCATACTTTATCTTTCAATTACCTTTGAGATGGTTCTTTTGGTGGTCACAATATTGGAACTGTAAGACTGTATCCGTAGCATGGGACATGTGGATATTCACATAAGACAATATGACAATGAAAAGAATAAATTACATAAATGATGCAATACGTATGAAAGGGGACAACTCATGAACTTTATTTTGTAGCCTGAACTCATGTATCTTGGTGTCAAAGTATCCATGCAAGTTTGAAGCTAACTATATATGGAATCATATGAACATGTAAAAGAGTGGAGACATGCTTAATAGTTGTGTTGGAGTTGGTAGACGCCTTTATGTACCAAGGAAGTATTTATGTTTCATGCCAAACGATACGGAATTAAGTAACCTTACATACCTCGTCGTCGGACCTTGTTACTACCTCAAGATAACCTTTATTTCCTCCCAATACTTATCCACAACATAGTAAGGGATAAAACTAGGATTAAAAGACAATAGATACACCTTGCCAATCCAATTACATAAGAAAACAATACATGGGCAGCAAGCGGGTTTTCATAACCCGGGAGTATTCCATTGACCATTCCACTCCTTAATCGTATTTTCTAATATACATTAGCATGTATACATCATGTACATCCTATTTTAAGTCCATAACATCCTTACAACAGCTCACAAAGCACAACACATCATAATTCCACACAATCTAAAAACGGACAGCATAACGTTACCTCCCTTCGCAACCTTTCGATTTTAACAATTCCAAATCTATTCCAACTCTAACCAAACTGTTCCAGCAACATTCACACACATAAACAGACCCAAACCAGTCTTATAACAATACTTAAGAAGTCAAGAAGTACGTGGGATAATAGCCTTATATACAACAGTCCGCAAATTCCAATCAACACAATGCTTAAGACAACACGATAAGACGCGCTTGTTAAATGAAACCAAAATCAGGGCAACAACCTTAGGGTGATGTTTAAAACTCATACCATGTTAAAAAAATCAAGTTCTATTCATAATACAACTTAAAAAACCATAGAGAAATCACCAAAACAAAAGCAAAAGGTGCAGCAATTTTCTGCACGGAATCTGTCCAACAAATTTCAGCAAGTGTAGTTAGCATCTATCTCTTGTTTTTCATGCTAAAACCATAGTAAACACATGTATAAACTTACTTACAATTATATTCAAGGTATAGGGATTGTATAAGAACCCTAGGAAAGTTGTTTATCTGCTTTATAAGGTGAAAGAACATTGAGAGAACCTTAGAACCAATTCTGATTTTTTTTGTGTGCAAGTTGAGAATGGATTATGAGTTGCTTTGGGGCCCTTTATAAAGAGTTCTTTGGCCGAACTTCTCTTGATTTCTTGACCAACATATACCACACAATATCAAGTACCTTACAACCAGCTTGGCCTTCAAAGTTGGGCCTTTTTGGAGCACCAACTTGATGGACTTGGGCTGTCCAATTTTCAGCTTCCTTGTTCACTTAGTGTGGGCCCAATTTGTTAAGTCTTTTGCATTGTATTTGGGCCCTTTTTAATATTCTCATTTGGTTGATCATATGTCCCATTTATGATACTAAAACATGGGCCAAAGTTACACTCTTAACACGGACTTTATTCGTAATCGAACCTAGACAAATTCGACGTCGAGCCTCGTCTCCGTTTAACTGACCAACTTAAGCTAAGCAAGTAGGTGACTCACCTGCTAGCTTCTAAGTCCTACAAGTACCTCAGTTCTTTTATTTCATTTAAGTCTTTAATCTCCTCAATTTGACACAAAACATGTACACACTCGACCCTCTTAAGCGCTAGACGCATATATAGCCCATTAACACGAGATTCGAGCACTTTTAAATTTTAGCGTCAATTTGTCCAAACCATGCCATGTTTCATTTGCATTAGGACAAAATTGCAAGGTGTGGGGTGTTACATCCTCCCCCCCTAGGAATATTCGTCCTCGAATGTCAGCACAATTAAATAGCTTAGCCAAGTTTAAACCTTTACTTGCATAACTTTGACAACACATTAAGTACTCAATAACATGTACCTATGAATGTCCTAATTCTGTATGTTGAACTTCCTCTTTAGCTTCAAATAAGTGAGGATATTTTGATTTCATCATGTCCTCAGCCTCCCA
>JAPFFP010048122.1:0-10002 GCA_026153255.1 Solanum medicagineum
CGAACTCTAAATAAGATGAAACCAAGTGCATTGGAAAGCTAATTCAAAGAGATGTAACTTGGTAGGTTGTGGCCTACCCAGTTCTTTGTGTACTATGACATATGTCCCTTTAAAGTTGACCTTCATACCGGTACTTGTGCAAAACTTAGCTAACGGAAATTTCTTTGAACTTGGCTTGATGTAGGGGACCCATAATGGTATTAAATGACATAAATAAGCTTGACTTAGATTTTAATGAGAGATTGAAGCCTGAATGAGTTTCTTGAGATCCAAAAGTGAGTTTGGGACACTTGTATTGGGTGAAATATTTGTCTAAGTGTTTGAGAGAGTATTGGGGAATGTCTTGTATGATATTAAAGTGAAATATGGATAAATATAGGAATTTTCAGGTATGGGAAGATTTAGGCCCAAGAGCCAAAAGCCTCAGACCGAACTAATAAAATTGGACAAAAATACACCTTCTTCGCCCTTGGCGCATCACGCCTGGGGCGCACTAGCTCAGTGGAAATTGCTCACTTTGCATTTTCGAATTTTGATACGGTTCCTCTAAAATTCGGGTTAGACCAATTTCCCTCTCGATTTTCCCCCTAAACAAGAATAGGAAGTCGACTTTTTGATATCATGCACAGATTTTAAGATATATGGAAATGACGATTCCGAGCACTTTCGGACACATTTTCGGGCACTTTTTTGGGTCGTTTCACACATATTGGAGGCTCTTATGATCGGTGAACACATCAACCTACACCTCATACAAGTAATGATGCCAAATTTTCAAAGCAAAAGCCACGACGGCCAATTCAAGATCATCAGTAGGATAATTCTTTTCATGAAATTTGAGTTTCCTAGAAGCATAAGCTATCACCTTACCATTTTGCATTAACACACAACCCAAACCAATCCAGGAGGCATCACAATACACAACAAATCCTTCCAACCCTGGTAGAGACAAGATAGGAGCGGACACAAGCTTATCCTTCAAGATTTGGAAACTCATTTCACACTCAGCAGTCCACACAAACTTAGCCTTCTTTTGGGTCAACTTTGTAATGGGAGAAGCAAAAGAAGAGAACCGATTCACAAACCTCTGATAGTAGCCCACTAAGCCTAAGAAGCTTCTAATATCTGATTGGGTCAATGGACTAGGCCAATTTCTAATCACATCTATCTTCTTAGGATCCACCTTAATACCATCTCCCAACACCACATGACGTAGAAAAGCAACCTCCTTCAACCAAAATTCACAATTCTCATACTTAGCATACAACTTCTCTTCCCTCATTATTTGTAGCACTACCATCAAATGAGCCACATGCTTCTCCTCACTATAAGAGTAGATCAAAATATCAACAATGAAGACCATAACAAGCAAGTCGAGGTAGGATTTAAAGACCCTATTCATAAGATCCATGAAGATAGTTAGTGCATTGGTCAACCCAAAAGACATAACCACAAATTCATAATGCCCATACCTAGTACAGAATTTCGTCTTGGCAATGTCACACTCCCTCACTTATACTTGATGATACTCGGACTGAAGATCAATCTTAGAGAAGTGACTAGCCCCTTGAAGTTGGTCACACAAATCATCAATACTTGGGAGAGGGTACTTATTCTTTACGGTGACCTATAAAGTTGCCGGTAGTCAATGCACATTCTAAGAGACCCATGTTTCTTCTTCACAAACAACACTGGTGCACCCCAAGGTGATTGGATAGGCCTAATAAAATCCTTCTCCAACAAGTCCCCCAATTGCTCCTTCAACTCGTTTAACTCCGCTGGGGCCATATGGTAAGGGAGAATAAAAATAGATTGGGTATCTGGAAGGATGTCCTTACTAAAGTCTATTTCCCTTTCAGGAGGAACACTAGGAAGGTCATTCGGAAAGGCATCAAGAAACTCATTTACCACGAAAACTGACTCTATGGGAAGGGCTTTGGACTCCACATCCCTAACCCTCACAAGATGATAAAGACACCCATTAGAGATCATCTTTTGGGCTTTAATGCAAGAGATGAACCTACCCTTGACCACCACATCATGACTCTCCCACTCAAGAATGGGTTCATTTGGGAATTGGAACTTGACCCTACGGGTTGTACAATCAATAGAGGCATAGTAAGCATGCAACCAATCCATCCTAAGAATGACATCAAAATCAAACATATCGAGCTCAACAAGATCATAAGGCAATATCTTATGCAAGATGCAAATGGGACAATTTCGAAAGACCTTTCTATCAACAATAGATGAACCAATAGGAGTAGGCACCTCATAAGACACACAGGAATTCGGGTTCAACATGAGACTTTTTTGCAATAAGAGGAGTAACAAAAGAAAGAGTGGCACTCGGGTCTATCAACGCATTCACGTCAAAAGTAAAGACTTTTAACATACCGGTGACAACATCGGGCACCTCATCAACCCCTTCCCTCCAATGTAAAGCATAAAATCAATTGTGCCTTGGGGAATCACCTTGTTGGCCTTGTCTAACCAAAGGAATTGCATAGCACCTTGACCTTAAGGATGGACATCCTTACCTTTGTTGCGATTACGTAAACAATCCATCATCTTGTGGCCCACTTCCCCACAACTATAGCAAGCATTAGTAGCCCTCAGGCATGGGCCAACATGAACCTTACCATATCTAGGACACACGGGTCTAGGTATCACACCACCACCCTCTTGGGGCCTTGGGTAGTCATTGGAAAACCTCCCACTAGGAACATGAGAAGATCCTTGGCCTTGGTGAAACCGACCACCCTTGTGACTTTGGAACTTACCATCAAAACGGGCCCTCTTGGCCTCATGACCCCTTCTCTTCCTCGATTTATCCCCCTCCAATTATTCGACATAAGTCATTAAACGGGACAAATCCATGTCATTGATCAACATAGAGGTACAACATTCTTCACTTACCAAATCGGGAACACCCATCACAAACTTATTCATTCTAAACCTTGGTCGGCAACCAAGTGTGGAACATATTTTGAGAGTTGGTTAAACTTGAGGGCATACTCCCTCACACTCATTGACCCTTGCTTTAAGTTCATGAACTCTACCAATTTGGCCTCCCTATGCTCAAGAGGGAAGAACCAGTTGAGGAAAGCTGCCTTGAACTCCTCCCATAAAACTACATTGTTGTTCCCCTTCTCCTCCTTCCATTGAGTGTAACAAATTTATGCCACCCCCTTTAGTTAGTAAGCTGTGAACTCCGCCTTTCTTCCGACCTCATACCCATGATGGGCAACACCTTGTATACTTCATCCATAAAGTCTTGAGGGTCTTCATCCACCTTAGACCCATTGAACTTTGGTGGGTTCATCCTCATAAAGTCTCTCACCCAAGATGCCGGAGTAGGAGCATGAGGGGCTTGGGCCCCTTGGTTGGCTTGATTCGCCACAACTTGAGCTAGCAAAGTGAGAGCATCCCAGAGCTCACCATGAGATGGTTGTTCCTCGGGTGTACGGGCTCTTCTTCCTCTTATGTTAGGCATGATCTAGCATAGCAAAGAACAACCGTTTAGGGGGGAATGTTAACTTAACTTCTATAGCACGACATAGTGTAAGAAGAAGGGAAACATTTCCCAAAACATCTCATAGCCTCTTACTCATAGTTGTGGTGAATAACAAAACCATGAATAAGACTCTAATCGACGCGGTGTGTTAGATGACAAAGACCATTAACAATCTAGTGCTCTAATACCAAGATTATCATGACCCAAGCCTAGGGCCTAGATGTGATACGACACATGGGGAACCCGAAGGGACCCTAAGCTAGCCTTTTAACATATCATTACACATCCTTGGTGACAGAAGCAATAAAATAACAATAAGAGATAGTAAATAGGGATAATCGAGGCCAAGGGACAACTTTCATAGCATAAAACATCGTAGCATCAATGCATATCTTGTCCAATAACACCTCTAAACATAGAACTTAGTGGGGTCCAAGACAAACAACTAGGCTTACCCACACAGTAAGACATACACAAAGAAAAAAAGAAAGAAAGTTTTTATACATAGCATAAGATCAAGACATTTTCCCCGAAGTCGAGGAGTCACTACATGCTTTGTAGAGAAATCGTACCAGCCATGTGGAGGAGGAGGATGATCAAGTGGGGCTCTAGTTCTTACATGGTGACATCATGTATGCATAGAGTATGGTTAGTATGTTTGAATGTACTAAGTATGTAGGACGCAATGCAACAAGATATATGCAACATAATCGAAATGCATAATTTGACAATAAATGATCATATAGTAATATGGCATGCATGACCAATGCTTGTAGTAAAACATACTTACATAGAACAGTTTGTATATATAGGAAGAGACCATTATTAGTAAACAAGGCCTGCCACCTCTTTGGCGAGGTGATTGAGGTAAAAATCCCTCTACATGGTTGCATGGGCCTACTACCTCCCGAGCAAGGCAATTGAGGTACAAACCCCTCAACATGGTTGCTCTGGCCTACTACCTCCTAAGCGAGGCATTGAGGTACAAACCCCCAAACACAGTTGCACAGACCTACTACATCCTAAGCGAGGAAATTGAGTTACAAACCCCCTAATATGGTTGCATGGGCCTACTACCTCCCTAGCAAGGCAATTAAGGTACATATCCCCCAACATGGTAGTTTGGGCCTACTATCTCCCGAACGAGGAATTGATCAAGTTCCAACACTATAGATACTTTTCATGAAATCAACACATTTATATCGTCCTCTTATCACCATAAAGTCATACAAGTCATAGGTCATGTAATATAATATCAATGGTTCAAGAATCTAACCTAGACATTTTATCAAACACTTGTTGGGTGTGTAATGCCAGTATAAAACCATGCAATTAAAGAGTGAAATCATGCAAGTAATCTTGAAGTAAATCATCCCACCAATACTTGGTAACATTATCATACAATATACATCAAAATCCTTCGTCAAATCTCAAGATATATCCAAGATTCATAGCTCAAAACGTGCTAAAATTGTCACACTTTTACAAAACCCCAACATAGTTCATAGTCAAATTCATAATAGAAGACCCATAAGTAAAATCAATTTAGAAACATGAAATTTGTGTAAAAAGGGAGCTTGGGCACCATGGGTGAAAGGACACAATGGTTGAAACCCACATACCTTGACTTAGGAGAATCCTTGAAAAAGATTAGAAATGGAGACTTGAAGTTTGAATAAAAACCTTAAGATCTAGATTGAGTTTTAGGACTTGAATTTAGGGCAAAATATTTGTGTAAGTGTTTGAGAAAGTATTGGGGAATATCTTGTTTGATATGAAGGTGAAATATGGCTATGTAGAGGTATTTTTACTCATGAGAAGACTTAGGCCCAAGACCGAAATGCGTTGGATCGAGATAAAAATCACTGGCAACAAAATACACAGGTTTGCATCTGGTTCACGACAAGGACCTATCACGGAGGATAGATTTACACAGGTCCGCGACGGTTGCGCATCACGGCACCATCACGGATCGATTCTGGAAATCAAAATTTTGGGAAAATGAGTGATTTGTTTGCTCTAAACTCAGGGTTAGAACCATTTCCCACTCAATTTGACCCTCTGATCGAGAATATGAAGTTGAATTTTTGATATTACACATGGATATTGGGATATATAGATGTTACGATTTCATATACTTCTAAGGTACATTTTCTGGCACGTTTTGGGGTCTTTTCACAAGCTCTAAGCGTATATGATGTGTTGTCAAAATACAACACATTTGATTCCTAAAACAAGGTATTTTGTGAGTTCTTAATGTGACTTTTTATTGATTTTTATGTGTTTTTGTGTTTTTCTTGTAGAAAAGTTAGGTTGGCATGATTTTGAAAAAAACTTATAGATTTTGCTACAACTTAGGACATACGAGCCACTGACGAGTCATAGCCCAAGCTATGAGTTGTTGAGTGTCTCGTAGCAAGAATCAGAGACCAAAGATTCAGAAGTCTGCTAAGTGGAGGTCACCCCTACGAGGCATCCTATGAGTCATAAGTTTCACTACGACTCGTATAGGTGGACTCATAGCAGGAATCAGAAAGCCAAAATATTTGACCAAAAAATGAAGATCAAGACTAAGAGAGGAATATACGAGTCGTAGCTCAAGCAACGACTCATACCTATGGGTCATACCAGTTTAGTCCAAGATGCCAACAACCTGATACGAGACCCTCACTATGACTCGTAGGTCATCCTACAAGTCGTACCTGCGAGACTTATTAGCTGTCAGCTGTCTTTTCTGTATAAATTCTAGGATTATTTTGTAAAATACTATATATAGTTTAAGTTACGGTTTTAGAAGGGAGTTTGAACAGGAGACATTTACCAATCATCTTTTGAAACTTTTTTAGGTTTTTAGATTAGTTTATTATTTTCTCTTGGAAAACCCATGTTTGGGGATTGCAAATCTTGCTTTGTACTCATTGTTGATCAATCAAGCTTGTGGGTTTGCAACTTGTGGTGTCTACATTCTTCATTGTTGTTGGTAAAACTCTCATTTATGTCTTGTATGTGCATTTTTGCTTGTTTTGCCTTAGCCATGAGTAGCTAAGCACCCACAACATGGGGTTGAGAGAACCATGGGTAGTTGACTTGACCTAACCTAGGTTTATTGCATTCCTATGATTGGGGTTTTGCATGTATTTTCTGTTCCCCTTCATTATGATTGTTGTTTGGTGGTGGCCAACACCAGACCCCGCCTACTATCACGATCCTGACTAAGGTAGTGACGAATAGGAAAAGGGATGTAGATGATACGATTCGATCGATGTCTTCTCATCTAATCAACCGAACTTGACCAAGGGGTAGTTGACTAGGACAGTTGGTAACAGTTAGTTGGCACACCATGGTTGCTGATCAAGCGCCATGGTGAAATTCAACATTCACCTTCACAAGAGGGCTGGAAGAATGTAAGTTACCATCCTGCATGCTAATATTCAATTGTGGTTATGTTACCTATGAGAGTCGAGTCAATGAACCATGGTGAACACAATTCCTGAGTTGTCCCTAAAATTGAGTGTTTTCCTGCGTAGTAGTATAGTCGTAATTTTACTTTTGTGTTTGAATCACAAACCCCTATTTAGAGATTTTAGTTATTGATGCTTGAAATGATTAGTAGTGAAGTCTTGTAGTCAAGCCCTGTATTCCCTGTAGATTCGACACTAACCTTCGGTTAGGTTAAGTGCTGACAACTACTGCTTTCTTATTGGAGTGTGAACATCAATGTAAAAAATTATGGTTTCGTTGCCGGGAATACGACTAGGTTTTGATTTGATTTAACTATTAGTTAGTTCTAGTATTGATTTCTAGAGTCTCGTGTATTTTAGTTTTGTTTTTTTGTTTTTGTTATTTGATTTTATTTGCAAGGTGTATTAGGTTGTATGCCAAACACAAGGAGCCAATGCAATCCCTTAGCTCCACTCAATTTGGAGATCGACCGACTACCAAGAAGCATGGCTCAAGTGAATGAGGATATGGGAAGAGAGGAGAATCCATAACAGAGGGATATCAGGCCACAACTCAAGGACTTCAATGAAAACGCTTATGGATGGAATCAATATCGATTAAACCCTATGGCTATGGAGGTTACCCGTTCGTACTGCCTCATTTACCAGCATATACTAAGTTCACGGTATCGAGTGGATTGCTCCAAATGCTCCAAAACAGCGGATTATTCACAGGCTACCTTCGGAGGATCCCCACTTTCATCTTCAGAATGTGGTGTTTGTTTTCAAGAGTGTCATGGGGACACAAAACCTTTCTCTTGATGTTGTTGGTTTAAGAGTGTTTCTACTGTCATTGACTGGCAATGCAGTTGTATGGCTGTCCGAGCTTCCTCCGGGTACTATCACAAGTTGGGCTGAGCTTCGTATTCCTTGAAAGATATTTCTCAAGATCTAAGAAGTTGAAGCTCAAGGACCAAATCAACAACCTTGAGCAATTGCTGGTGATTCTATTAGCATAACATGGGAGATGTTTACTAAATGCTTGAGGATGGTCCCTGATCACAAGATTGTTCGTGATGCCTTAGTTGAGATTTTTTATTGGGCACTTGATGAGAATAGTCAAGCTTGCACCGTCACAATCATGGGAGGCATGTTCCTAGACCAACCTTTTGCATTGATAGCCGCAAGGATGGAGCAAGTGGTTAAAAAAATAGAGCATGGGGAAAATGAGAGTGAGGTGCGATGAAACCTTCTTGTACAGACAACACCAACAATGAGCGAGCAAAGGTGAATGATTAGATCGTGAACAACTTGCTCAACTTCGCACAAGTATGCACTTGGTTTTAAGAAAAAACCAAGCAAGTGTCAAAGCAATAACCCACCAACCTCTGAAGGCTCCTATCTATGACAATCCATTCTTTGATGAGGATGCATATTTTTTAAGCAACGAAGCGGTGGGTTTTCGGAACAACCCCCAAGGGTCCAATTTGGACTATTGGAGGCAAGGGTTTGGGAATCAAGTTCAGAATTTCAACTGTGATGGGGTGTGTAGAGACAATCGGGGCGGATACTATGAGAGCGAGAGTGAAAGATGCCGAGTCGGGATGAAGAGAAGACTATAGGAATGGTCCTTATATGTCACCTCACAATCGTGATGCCGGATCAAGCAGCTCCAGGATTGAAGAAATATTGAAAAGTTGTTAAAGCGAGTCAACCACCAAGATGAGACTTTAAAGGGAATGAAAGCGAATATTTCAAGTATTAACCAAAAAATAGAGTCTCACTCGATGGAGATTAAGCAACTTGAACAACAATTTGGACAAGTTTCTTCACAGTTGAACTAACGCCAAAAGGGTACCTTGCGTAGCAATACGGTTTAAAATCCTAAAAGCGAAGGCCATTGCATGTCCGTGATGACTAAGAGTGGCAAAAGCACCATAGATCCCCCTATGCCGGCACTTGTGGATAAAGTTGATGAGAAAAGCCTTGGTGGTGAAGTCATGGTTGAGGGAGAAGATTCGAAGGTTGTTGGGATATAACAAGAAGAGGCAAGGGAGCACGAGAATGAAATCAATTCCCAAATCCCCTCCTCCTTTCCCTCAAAGGCTTAAGGAAAACTAAGAGGAGGGTAAATTCAAACACTTCCTCTCGATGTTGAAGCAATTCTCTATCAACATTCCCCTTCTAGAGGCCATGGAGAAAATGCTCGGGTATGTCAAGTACATGAAGGATTTAGTGACCAAGAAACACACTTTGAGCCAAGAGTTCTCACAAGAACTCTAACTATGTAGTGCTATTATGACCAAATGCCTTGTGCAAAAACGAGAGGACCCCGATGTATTCACCATCCCTTGCACCATTTGTGATGTTGAGTTCGCAAGAGCATTGTGTGACTTAGGAGCGAGAACCAATCTAATGCCTCTTGCTGTATTAAAAAATCTTAGCCTTGGTTCTCCTACCCCAACAAGAATGAGGTTGGTTATGGCGGATGGAACCATTAAAAAGCCAGAGGGAATCCTTTTGGATGTGCTTGTTAAAGTTGATAAATTCATCTTTCCTGTGAATTTTGTGATCCTTGACTGCGAAGTTGATTTTGAGGTGCCCATCATCTTTGGGAGACCAATTCTGGCCACTGGGAGAGCCTTAGTGGATATGGATTCGAGTCAGCTGCGGTTTAGGGTTAATGATACAGAAGTCATGTTTGATATTCGCCAATCCATGAAACACTCGAATGAGTGCAAGAGTGAGGTATGGACCCTTGATGATAGTTGATGAAGGACAATGACAAAGTCGAGCCACAACGTTAAACAAGGCACTTCCTGGGAGGCAACCCAAGGTATTCCCCTTGTAGCCTTTCTATTTGTTTTTACTTTGAGGACAAAGTATCGTATTTTGGTGGGGTGTGGGAAGTTATGGATTAAGGTGAAGTTTAGGTAGCCTCGAGTCCATAACTTCCCCTATTTTTGATCCCAAGGTTTTTTTGTTGTGATTCTTTTTCCTTGTAGATGTTTACTTTTCTGTTGAACCAGCATGTTTATGTAGTAT
>JAPFFP010048123.1:0-10002 GCA_026153255.1 Solanum medicagineum
AAATAGGAGCAACTTACATAAAATTGCCGAAGCTCTACCCAATAAATCACCTCCTTTTAGCTAATAGAAACTCTCAACTTTTTTTATTATTATTTTTTTTCCTCACGATTCTCTCTTGTTTCTTTTAGCCTGCACTGAATGAGCAACTGCTCAGCCCCTTATATAGAGGCAATAACGTGTATTTCTCATAATTGAGCATAATAAATAACTAAGCACTATGCTAGTGCCAAGGCCACTAAAAAAAAAAGGGTTGTCGACCAAAAACCACAGTTGGATTATGCATTAGCTTCAAGTGGAGCAATAATAAGAAAGATAATATATAAAAAAATACGGACCCAACATAAAATATTTAAAAAAATGCTATAACAATCCCCTTTTTTTAAAAAAAAAATCCTCCTTACACTATTCCAACTCAAGTAGATAAAATTTCGGGGTCGTTACATAACTGATACATAAAATAATTCTTAATCATTGTCAAGCAATTTTAGCACTTTTCTTGTACACCAGTATGAGTACCTTTTTCTTTTTAGACCTTGCCACCCTAAAATTGAAGCAACTAATTATCTTGTATTTCCCCATCAGTGCAACCAAAGTAGCTTTGTCCTTAAACATTTGTTTCTCCTTGATCTTTACAGTAATTGAATCAATGTCAATGTTCGATACATACAATCCACATAAAGAACCAAGTTTATTTGATTCAACCAAACTAATTATGTCAGAATCATTTTGTCGAAGTTCAATACAATTAATAGACCCATTTGTTGAATCAACAGCCTGTAACTCCCCATCCGTTCAATCAATTGTATCAATATAGAGTGGGTACATACCAAAATCTGATTTTCTTTTTTCGACTTCCAAATATAACATTACACCCATGTCATTGAGAATTATGATTGACGAAGAATTGCCTTCCACCATATACCTGATCAGTAACTTCTTTCTCTGTTCGTCCACGCGCAACTCCACAGCGATGGCTGCTTTCAAATTAAATATGATATATTTTCTCCTACAAATATTCGATCACTCTTATACTTTACGTAGACGACATCATTTTCCCAAATTCCTGAATGTTGTAGCAGGATCGAGACATTCATGCCATTGGAATTTGTGAAAAAAAGACCAATGCTTGGAATTTTTTCCATCTGGATCTCCCCGTCAAGATTTTTCTTTAGTTTGAATTTTTGAAATTCCTAGTCTCTTACACATACACAACTAATAAACTAAACCAATGCAAACGTTTACACATAATTTGGGGGATCAATTTTTAATTATAGTAAAAAATCCTTTTTTAACACAACTAATTCAATATTTACCTATTTTTTCGTCTTGTATCAATTCTCAACTCATGTATCAACTGAGCTTGAAAAAAGAGAAATTTTCTGTAATTTAAAAAAAAAAATCGTTACAGACTGAAATTAAGGCCATAAAGTATGAGATTTAAATAATTTATACTTTAAAATTTTTTTTTAAATAGTCATGGTTATATAGTTTTTCTTTTTTTAAAAAAAAAAAAAAAGAAGCTAAATTATTTTGTGTTTTAAGCATATGTAAACATAAATTAGTAATTCCTAAATTTGAACAACGTTATTTTATATATTTCTTTTTTGAAAAAAAAAATTCATGGGAAGTAATTTTTTAAAACAAAATTGAGAAATGTTTTTATATATGTTTTTTTAGAGTTTTGACAATTCTTTTTCTATTATTATTGGGAATTTTTTAATGGGATAGTAACTGTTGTCAATTTTTTTGATCTTAAATTTATTTGATTGATTTAATCTTAAACCACCCCTTATTTAATATTTTCTTTTTTTATACTTTTTTCCTTCAAATGGATCTGTTTGAATTTTTATTTTAAATAATTAAATTTAAACATTTATGATTTTTATCTTAATTTTGGATCATTATTCAAAAAGTTATCAAATAGCTTGGTATTGGAGAATTGCGTAGTTTTACGCAAAAGAAAAAAAATAAAATAAATTTAGTTATATAAAATTGATTAAAACAAATGTTCATCACGAAAATTTGAAATTCACAACACACCAAAAACTTATTCATAAAAAGAAAAGAAAAATCTTACATAAATTGTAAATAAATATTTAACAAGAAAGAAAGAATTGATTGAAAAAGTATTTAACAAACAACACATAAACTCATATACAGATTCTTCATTTTATAATAAAGTTATCTAATATAAAACTTGTTCATAACAAATTTTTTTCATATGTAGATAAATGTTTAACATACTAGCTTTATACAGAAAGTATAAAAATTATCTGGATGAAAGGATGTACAGAAATTCATTTTTTTATTTTTATAAATATAGATATGATGTCGAAAATTTCTTTTTCGGCCCAAACTATAAATGTAAAATCATCAAATCAGCATTATCTTTGAGATATATAAAAACACTATCATTTTGACGGCATGGGTTGCCCTTACGAACAACGACAGCAAGCACAATCTTCTTCATGAGATCTAGCTTACCCTTCTTGATAGTTGAAGGCAAACTGTCAAGCCTTTCATTGATCCCTTTCACGGAAATGATACAAAGGTTCTTAGCATTAATCCCCATATAGACATTATGGACGGTGTTATTTTTCTCATTCAAATAATGGACGATGTTGTTTTTCATGATCCCCAAAAAATTGAAGAGATTGTCTATTATATTTGTGTGGATGAATACAAATTGTAATTTCAAAATTTTAAAAACAAAGAGCATATGAGGGCTGAGAAGTTGTATCAGTTTTATACTTGAAAACTGCAGAGCAGTTAACATTTTATTAAGAATTTAAAATTATTTAGTTATAGCATTATAAGATATAATTATTTGTCATTTAATAAGATAATAATAATTTTAATATGTGAAACAACTGTTAGAATTTTTAATTTTAATTTTAAAAATTCTTAATTTCATTTTTTTGTTGCATTTATAATAATTTGTATGATGCACTATCACTACATTTCTAAAATTATATAATTGTAATTTTGTCTTGATTATTTTTTTTAAATTGCTGATGATTTGTTTTTAAAAATTGCAAATGTTGCCAAGTAACTGATGCACATCATATAAAAGTGATAAAATGGGTGGTTTTCCTTGCATTCACGTTCTTTTTTCTTTTAAATTGTTTTTTCTTTTCTAATTTTATTCATCTATAAGAGATATTAACCAATGATTAACTTCCCAATTTTTATAAAATTTTTCAAATTTAAAATATTTTCAAAGTCAAATTAAAAATTACTAACTAAACTAGTGAAACCGTTACCATAGATAGGGTAACTATTGTCATAGCTCTATTAAAACGCTTTATAACTGTTGCCGTAGATACATCTTTAGCAACGGTTGTTCTTTCATCTGATGCAACCAATATATATGCTTATTGGAACGACATACAACCATGGCCATAGATGTTCATGCAACAACTTAACATTCTATTGCAACGGTTTTTTTAATTAAATGAACCATAAATAGGTCACTATTGCAACAATTTCAAATACATTTTATAACGATTTTAATGGCCTTCTGCAAGAGTTACAATGATCTATCGCAACAGTTTAATTGAACTAGGGCCCTATTAGGTCATTTAAATTTATATATTAATTATTATTATAATACACTATACATTATATAAATTATAAATCAAATTTCTTACATATTCAAGGATAATTCAAAATATCTAACAAGTTAATAAGCATTCGTAAATGCAAACTTTTCCACTTAAATGATCATTAGTTACATTTACATGATATAAAAAATTATAGGATAAGTTTCAGAACATTCCATATATCCCGTTCTTTATTTCTAGAAGCGAGGGATCGACATGATACTCTTTCTTCTTGCCCCCAAATTTCGATACGGTTGGAGTCAATAACAGTTTGTTCCTCTGCTTGTTCCACACTGATCTGATCAATGACTTCATCGCTGTTGCTTCCTCCGAGCAAGTGCTCCAGTATCTTCATCCTGGAGTTGAGGCAACAACTTTGAGCTGAGATCAGGTCAACAGCCCGTTTTCATTTGCATCTACCAAATTCACATCAGCAGAAGCATCATGCAAAAAGCTGTCGAGCCACCAGAAATTGCACAGTGAATCGGACACCAAAATTGAAATGGGGCTAGATTTCCACAGTTGAAGTTCCTGTGAAGAACTAAATTTAACCAGCACATGAATCAGACGCCAAACTCTTGTAAGAGATGGATTTCAAATGTGAACCTGTAGTAAGAATGAAGATCCTACAAGGAAATAACCCAAGCATGTCCTTGCAGCAGATACTCGAAGAAGACCATAATACTTTTTCTTCAGTACTACTAGAGACCCCAGTTGATAAATAGTTGACAAAACAAAACATCATAAGATAACACATTACCTCAACAGACGATCCAGTCATCACATAGATGACAATATTTCCTTGTAGTAAACCTTCAGTGAAGAGAAATGATACACTTGCACAACTTACTTAGCTAAAGATGGCAAATATCCTCACTATTCTGCCTACATAACATCAACTTTTCAAAATAGGTATGATAATTTGTTGTAACCATACTCCACTGCAATATCCTCACTATTCTGCCTACATAACATCAACTTTTCAAAATAGGTATGATAATTTGTTGCAACCATACTCCACTGCATAATGTCATACTTAGTTCAAATGTGAAAAAATAACAAGACTTACACAAATAGACGTTACTTTCTCTAAGCAACAACAGAAATAAATGGCATTACAGCTTTGGACAACAGAACCAAATCTATACTTGAAAAACCAATAAATTTCAAGACAGCCTCAACAAATCGAGCAACACTAGAAACTCCAGGTTTTCAAACAAATTGACACCACTGTTTAAATATCAGCAGCTAATCCAACAGTTTTCCTAACAGAGCACACATCAAACATTTGCTCACTGTATATTCCAAGTGAGAAAGGATTGTGAACGAGAAAGTCCAAGTGAAGATTTTTCAGGGGCTTAGTCCAAATGTTCAACATAATTTGATTTGAGCAGGAGCACGATAGCATATAAAAAATTTCAAATTAAGATCATATGGGAAGAGTGCCTAAAAGTTGAACATAATATTTGATTTCAGCAGCAACATAATAGCAAATGAAAAACTCCCAAGTGAAAAAGATCTAGGAAAAGTCCAAAAATACAAACAACAACATACCCAATGGAATCTCATAAGTGGGGTCTGAGAGGGTCGAATGTACGCAGACCTTATCACTACCTCACGAGGTAGAGAGGTTGTTTCCTGGGAACCCTCGTCTCAAAAACCCATAAGCAGAATAAACTAGATATATGAAAAAAGGAAAAGGAAGAACCAGTAGCAAAGAGAAAAGGAGAAAATAGGAATGTATTGTATTAGCGTCGCATGGAAGGATGTAGAACCAATTGAAAAAATATGTAAACAACCATCCAAAAAACAATTAATATTACTACCTCTGTTAAAATTGACAAATAGTTGTTGGGAGTTCTTACAATAATGAAGGAATCATTGGCTGCTGCAGAGAGAACCACCCCTCTCAAATCTGTTAATATGGAGTATTTGGTTTGTTCATTTCCCAAACCTTTTGTTTCCCTAAACTAACTGAGAAAGTGAGGCTCAGTTCTGCATCAGCTTAGGTAAAAGGGAGTCCAACCACACCATGGTTGAACGAAAAAGTAGAAAATCAGGGAGCATCCCCAACCAAGATACGCGTCAAATAACCTCAAATGGCTCATCTAATCAGCTCAGAAGCAAACTAAATTTGGAAAAAAGTCATCATCGCCTCTTATAAGCAGGTAGGTGTGTATACTTCCTCTGTTAAGACTGACAAATGGATTGTTGGGTTTCTTACAGTAATGGAGAAATCATTGGCTGAGACAGAGAGTGGCAACCACGCCTTTCAGTGGAAAATTCCTAGGCTCTCTATAGCTTCACTCTTTCCTTTGTTTTTGAATTGTTCATTTTGCTAACCTTTTGTTTTCCTAGACTGATGCAGAAAGTGATTCTCTGATCTGTGTTTAAGCTCAGACAAAAGAGAGTCCAGCAATGCCGTGTCCATAAAAATCACAAGAGAATCTGGTGACATTTCCCCTTGAGATATAGGGCAGATAACCTCAGATGTCTGATTAATCAGATCAGAAGGAAAATCATCATTGCCTTTTTTCGAGCAGACTGATTATACTCACCACCATCCCATTGGCAACTTTTAGTGCTTCATTAGAAGCATTAAAAAAAGAAAAAGAAAAAAGGAGTTTAAGGTATAAAAATCCTTTGAAACGATATGTAACAAACCATCCAGGCGAGTTGTTAATAATATACTCAAACTAAACAAACATACCCAATGTATCCCATAAGAGAAGTCTGATAATCTCAAAGCAATCATTGAAACTAATTCAAAAGGGAGAGCTTGGATGACAATATTATTTTTTTCTTTTCTTGTTTATTTCAAAGGACTGTTCATTTTTTGGTTGTCAGTGGAAATCACTGGCATAAAGAGGGGCAACCACCCTTTATGGAAAATTCCAATATCTATGATGCCTCATTTTTCATGCTTTCAAGGCAATGATCAACTGAATGCTGATATAGTAAACAAATATGGTGATACAACGATGATTTATAGCTTAAAACAAAGAAAAGGACAAACCTGGTGTACGAAAGCTTTAACTCTCCAACATGCAGAGAGGACTAACCAGTATAGAACAAATCTTGAACAATAATAGATTGATTACTGAATCAAGCCCCAATATACATATACCCTCAAGGGATACAAAATGCGCTCAAAAAGAGACTCCATTGAAATCCACTATTAAATTACATTTAACAAGAACAAAATCTAAAGATAGTCTAACTACTTTAAACGATATAATGTTGAAATTTTCACAATGTTAATAAACATACAGACAACCAGTCATTTAATCATGAATAGAAGTCAAAAGTTGACAGACATTAAGTTTAAATTAGTTGTGTAATTTTAATATTGTAGATTACAGATTTAACTTCAGCTACTGAAAATGGATGATTCATCAAGTTCAAGAACAATAAATTTAATTTAATTGCCTATACCACCATTAAGGGGAAAATCAGTACTCAAACCCGACTCATATTACAAAAAGTTGTTCACTTGTCATACATCATTAAACTACAGAGGTGATATGATTATTTGCAAAAGTAGAGAACATCTTATTTCTTGAATAGTAGTAAAAATTTCAAAACTTCATTTTTGAAAAAGTTGTTTACCTGTCATACATCTTTAAACTACAAAGGTGATGATGAGATTATTTGCAAAGGTAGAGAACATCTTATTTCTTACGTAGTACTAAAAATTTCAACACCTCATTTGTGAAAAAGTTGGTTCACTTGCCATACATAAACTGCAGAGGTGATGTGATTATTTGCAAATGTAGAAAATATCTTATTTCTTGTATACTAGTTAAAGAATGTTCCATTGAATTATTCCATTATAAATAAATCATTTCATCTGAAGTCAACTGAAATTGATTCTTACATGCGTTGAATAATATTGCTATCTGTGCTCAAGAGAATATTAAAAAGTTGACGGACTATTATTGGCAAAGTTTTACTCATGGAAAGAACATATGTTATGCAAGTCAAGTATCAATGTTAGTGAAAGGAATTCGTAAGTGTACCTTTGATTGAAGTAGTGGAGCTGAATAACCCTATTATTCGGCCTTGTCCATTGTTGTATTAAGAGTGCATGATATATCTAACCTCGAATGGTTGAAGCTCATATATAACTTTGCGGATAAGTAAATCATCGTTTGGAGGAACATAACGCCAATTATGTAAGCCACTAAGCCGAGTAGATCTTGCAGACGATTCTACCCAAATTAAGGATAAACCTAGACTTGAACAAAATCAAGCATTTCATAAAACAAATTCATATTTACAAGAACAAAATCTCACCTTGAAGAGCTAGAGACTTCAAAATTACGTCTGAATAATGTCAATTGAATGAAATCGCAACAGGTAGTAAGAAGAGAAGTTGATTTGAAACTTTCTTTTATTTTCAATAAGATCTAGGAGAAGTGCTTCATTCAGTACACCTAATATATGAGGCTGGTGAAAATAGTGACTAATATACCTAAGTGCATGAACACTAAGAAAAATTTAGATTTTACCCAAATTTAGGAAAAACCTAGAATTGAACAAAATCAAGCATTGCTCAAAACAAATTCATATTTACAAGAACAAAATCTTATCTGGAAGACACTATAAGAAAAAATACATTTTCCAACAAAAACAAATTGTTGCCGTATACTGAATATTGTTGCAAAAAGTACTTTTGGCAACAATAAAAGAGTTGTTGCATGTTGTTGCAATAAACGTTGATGGGAAAAGTTTTTCCAACAACGAAATATATTTTTGCCAAAAATTGACTAATGCAACCAAAAAAGTTGTTGCCTTACATTTACTTAGTTGTGGCTGTATAAATTCTCGCAACAAAATCTTATGTTGCCACAAATTATTATTTTTTTCCAGCAATATTAGTTGTTGCAAATATTTGGCAAAAAATTATTTAGTATATTAAGAAGACTTTTAGCAACAACAATTTTTATTGCAATGGATCTAATATTCTCTATACACCTTTAATGACAATTTTTGAGTAGTAGCTACATACACAATACACATTTTAAAAAAAAATTACACAAATATTTAAATTAAAATTTATATAAATTTGCAAAAGTCAATACATAAGATTCATGTACTAGATATTGGATACTTAAAAAAGATTAAATACTTCTACCTATGCCTTTGCTTGTAAAAAAAAGTTATAAGCAAGGTTATTATGTTCTAAATCTACTAATAATTTTGAAAAAACTTTCTTCGAATAGTACTTGTACAGTAGCAGTGTTGAATTATGCATGTTCATCCTGCAAAAAAAAAAATTAAAGTAAATTACTAATTACATGAATATAAATTTAAAAATAGCAAAAATGACATAATAATACAATCTACTATGTCCCAATACACTTTAATCATTCGGTAAATCTCCTTATTTCATTTGCACTAAAAAAATCGTATTGCAAAAAAGATTCTAGTGTTCACATACTTTCCATTTGTAATGTTTGCAAGAATTTTATTATTTGGAGATTATTATCCTTTCAAAAATGTCAACACTTATCATAAATATTGAATGGAAATCTTCTGCATGAATATATATAATATAAGTTAAAACACAAATGAAATCAAGAAAAGAAAAACAAAAAGTAAATGATGGGTTTATTTGGGACTCCAATGACAACTGAATACTTGATTTTGCAAGTGCTTTTCAAGTTGTCATACTTATGGTGAAATTAGAAGCAATTGCATTACTACATCGACTTCATCTTACTCAATACCACAATATTATTCTAATTCATGTTATATAACAGAGATATTTAGGCAAAACACACCTTACTTGATTTCTTCTTCTCTAGCTCTAGATTGTTTTCTCAAGTGAACACTCAAATGTCTCCTCTTTGTTTCTCCTGTGGTACACAACATATATAGTATGGACTGTCAGCTTTTCTTGATCTTTTGTAAGACCTGCAAGTGAAAGTCACATGAATTTGTGTTTAGTAGGCTGCTGACTAAATTGGTTTCAAAAATTTATATTGTATGTCCAAGCAATGAAAACAATAAAAACCTATTGTAAAACCTATGCAAACAGGATCAAGTACCATCTCAAAGAGGATTCTTGTTGCTTGGAGTAGTGTTTGCTTGTCTAAATGAATAGTAGGACTAAATTTGATCAACTATCTCTGTTAAATAAAATTGTAAGTGTGAAAAATTGCTACAAAAGGAGCACCATTGCAGGATGTCACCATTTCCAAGCAAGAGAGCTAGATGGTAAGAAAGACCATTAAGACTATGAGAATATTAATCACTTACTGATTAACTTAACAAGAAAGATTATCATTAAATAATTGTATCTGAGTTTCATAGGTTAGCAACAACAACAACAACATACCCAGTAAAATCCCATAAGTGGGGTCTGGGGAGGGTAGAATGTACGCAGACCTTACCA
>JAPFFP010048124.1:0-10002 GCA_026153255.1 Solanum medicagineum
GTCACGCCTTTGGTGCTTTCTACCTTAGCCTTAGGGGCTAGCGTAGTCTTCATCAACCTATAATAGACGCGATATATCATAGCTATCTCTCTGGTCTCAGACTTGCTGTTCATATTCATGGTCTTAATATTTAAAGTCAAAGTATCCAATACAAGTCCTAGAGCATTTTACGTGTCGCATTGATAGGTTTCGTGAGGATTTCCAGTGAAGGACAATTTGATGAAGTTGTAGCCTACGAATATGCAATATGAGTTGTAGATCAGTTTATGAGTCGTGAAGTTGTGTCATAGAAGAGAAGTCCAGAATCCCAGGAGCTGACTATGAGGCTCGACTACGAGCCGTAGAAGATACTAAAAATCATAGAGACATTTTGTAGAGTTTGCCGACCAGTTTTCCTATTTTATTTAGTACTTAATTATAATTACTATAGATAGTACTTTTAGGTTATTTTTCAGAAGAGGACATCATTATTCAGTAGTTTCAGGGTTGTACTTGGAGAACTCAATATTTGGGAAAGAAGATTATGAGAAAACATTTATGGGTAGATTTGATCTTCAATATTGTGATTCTCATCAATCTTGGATTTGCTTGATTTTGATTCAGTTGTGTAAGTGTTTAATTATATTTTCTCAATTCACAATTTGTTCATCTACATATAGCATTGTTGTGCTACCAAAATACAACACATTTTGATGCTAAAAAGTTAGGGCTTTGTGTGTTCTCAATGCGATATTGTGGATTTTATGCATTTTTGTGTTTAGATTTGCAGGATTATAGGTTGGCCATTTTTTGGGGCGAAACTGTAGAAGTTGCTGGTTTTTGATGATTTGCGAGACCTTTAACGGATCGTAGAGCATTCTACGAGTCATACAGGAGGTCTCGGGATAAACTCCAGTGAGGAATGATTTTTGAAAATTAGCTCAACGTGACATGCATACGAGTCGTAGCGCATTCTATGAGTCATATTGATAGGTTTCGTGAAGATTTTCAATGAAGGATAATTTGATGAATTTGAAGCCGAGCATGCAATACGAGTCGTAAGTCACTTTACGAGTCATAAAGTGCTGTTGTAGAAGAGAAGTCTAAAATCCCAGGAGCTGATTATGAGACCCCGGCTACGAGTCGTAGAAGATAATATGAGTTGTAGAGACCTTTCGTGGAGTTTGCCGACTAGTTTTTCTATTTTATTTAGGACTTAACTTAATTACTATAAATATTACTTTTAGAATATTTTTCAGATTAGGACATCATTATTCAGTAGTTTTAGGGTTTGTACTTGGAGAACTCAATACTTGGGAGAGAAGATTGTGAAAAAGCACTTGTGGGTAAATTTTATCTTCAATCTTGTGATTCTTTTCAATCTTGGATTTTGTTGATTCCAATTCAATTGTGTAAGGGTTTAATTATGTTTTCTCAATTCATAATTTTTTCATTTACACATAGTATGACTAGCTAAATCCACAAATAGGGTTGTGGGAACCATGAAGAATTAACAAAGTAAACCCAATTAATTTACAATTCTTAGATTGGGTATATGCATTTATTAATCAATTCTCTTTGTTTTGCGTGTTTTTTAGTGGTGGCCAACATTACAACCTGCCTAGTATTACTGACTGGATCAAGGTAGTAATGAATAGGAAAAGAGATTAATTAACAGGATTCGATTGATGTGTTCTCGACTAATCAACCGAACTGGGCCAAGAGGAGGTTGTATTGGGACTTATAGGTAATGGGTAGAATTGCACACTATGGACATGGGCCATGTCACATAGTGAAATTTTCCTCTCATCTTTGACCAAAGGGCTTGGTGAACTTAAATTACCATCGTGCATGTTATACACTAGACAAGAATTAGGTTATCTGGTGATACTAAGTTGGGGAATCATGGGGAACACAATTCCCTAGTTGCTCTCTATTATTGATTGTCTATCATGATAGTTACTTTAGTTTACTTTATTATTGTTTATTGCAACCTGCCCTTCTTGGGGGAACTGAGTTGGTTAACTACTTGGATTACTTATTGGTGAATTTGTCTTGAGTCTACGTATTCCCTGTGGGTTCGACCCTAACCTTGTTTAGGTTTTATATCTTGACAATGGCCGCTTTATCCTCTAAAAAGGAGGTGTAATTTGGAGGACATCAAGATTTTAGCACTGGTGCCAGGGAATATGGCTAGACTTAGGTTTATTCATTAAGTAACTTGAGTGTTAATCCTTATTTCTCTTTATTTAACTTTGTGTTTGTTTTTGCTTCTTTGCAAGGTGTACGAGTAGTGTATGCCCAAAACGCGGAGTCAAGGCAGTCCTTTAACTCTACTTCATCTAGAGATTTACTAAACTATAAGAAGAATGGCCTAAGAGAATGCCAACAACGCAGCCAATGTAGCCTTGAACCAATACAATAATGATGATAATAGAAATGAGAACCCACCTCCATTTAAGGATATTCCATAGCTTTGGGAGTTCAATGCCAATTCTTACCAGTGGAATTAGTATAGGTTGAACCCCATGACTATGGATGTGACGGGAGCTATTGTGTTACCACCACTATCGGTAGACACAAAGTTCATAGTCTCTAGTTGGTTACTTCAGTTACTGTAGAACTGTGGGCTATTTATGGACTTACCATCAAAGGATCCACATAGCCACTTGCACAATTGGCATTTGTTTGTAAGAGTGTAATGGGAACAAAAATCTGTCTATGGATATTATGGGACTTTGTGTTTTCCCATTGTCTCTTACAGACAACGCTACATTATGGCTATCTTAGCTTCCACAAGGCTCGATCACCAAATGGATAGAATTGCAAAGGGCTTTCTTAGCAAGGTACTTCGTCAAACTAAACAGGATCAAAGTGGTGGACTAGATCAATCACTTCAAGGAATTCCCTGGTGATTCAGTTATTGATAGATGGGAGCGATTTAATACATGGTTGAAGAATCCACTAGACTATGAGATTCCAGGGAATGTCCTACAGGAGAATTTCTATCGAGCTATAGATGCTAATAGTCAAGCATGTGCTGATGCCCTCTTGGGAGGTCTTTTTGTAGAGCAACCATTCGCAAAAATTTCTATGCACATGAACATGGTTGTCAAATCAAACCATGTGTGGAAACCCAAGAATAGACATCCAACAGATCATGCAAACACTGTTGACACGAGTTTTGACCAAGAAAAAATAAATGCAGACATCCTTAACATGCGTGCTTAGAATAGAGCTAATCTGGAGATGTTAATGAAGCAAACACACGAGCCAACAAAGCCAAGGGATATTCAAGAAAGCCATCATATGAAGCATGGAGGTCGCAAGGATGGTAGGATGAGTAGCCACTATGCACCCCCACATAGCCAAGATATGGGAGGTAGGAACTTGAGAATTGAGGAGATGCTTGACCAGTTGTTAAAAAAGGTAGATGCCCAAGATGATACATTGAAGGAGATGAAGGCTGACATTGCCAAGATAAACATTACAGTTGACCAACACTCTATGGCAATTCAAAAGCTCAATCATCAATTTGAGCTTGTGTCAATGCAATTAGATCAGATTCAAAGACGCATGATAATAAGCGCTAATACTCTAGAGCAACAAAATACTGAGAGGCGCCAAAGTGAGGCAAAGTTTGGTGATAAAGGAGTACCAAATCTTGAGGAAGTCTGATTACTCAAGATATCTATGTCATGCTATGACAATATATCAAGCGCTACTTGGGAGGCAACCCAAGGTGGCCACTGGTGCTTAGGCACCTCCCAGGTATATTTTTGACCCCTTGTGATTTACTTTTTGATTGATTTGCGCATTGGCAACAATGAACATCTTTTTCGATGGTGGTGTGGGTAATTATGGGCCTCAGTGAAGTCTGAGTAGCTTATGCTCCATAACTACCCTATTTTTAATCCCAAAGTTTTCTTGCCTATATTCTTTCTCCTCGTAGATATTTAATTTCTGTTGAACTGGCACGTTTAGGATGTTTAGATAGTATTGATAGCATATAGTAGTAATACTTGTGGCATATAGGATGTTTTTATGTTTTGCTTTGAAAACTGGTACCCACCAAAAATTTTGATTTGTAGTTAGAGAGTAACCATGCATGTTTAGGTGTTTGACAATATCTTTTCTGATAAGTGAGGGTAAATTGAGATGAGAAGCACGATCTGTGAGTCTTTTGTTGATAATGTATGCAATGCCATGGGAGTGTATGCTTATTTTGCTGGATTTATGTATTTTGTGCTAATTCAAAACTTGCCCTATTACTCTAAGTTATATTGTGATTGAATGGATTAGGAAAGGATCTTAGGCCTTTGTTATGAAACAGTCCGCTTTAACCTAAAAATAACCAACCAAATGATGATATATCCCTTGTTCCAAATATTTGAGCTTTATATGTACCAATTCTTTCGGAACACCGGATTAACTTAGCATTATCTAGTAAAAGATCCTGAAATTGGCCTCGGTCATTCCTTGAGCATTGTGAACCTTGATTGAGGCAAAAAGCCTAAGTTGAGGGTGGCTACCAAAAGTGGCCCTGGTTTGGAGGATGGATATTGTGCACTTTAACACAGGCTAAAAACCTAAGTTAAGGCTGGATGGTGTAAGGGTAAAAGCACAAATATAAGGGGGTGTGTTAGGGATGAGGAGAAAAAGAAGAAAAAACCATGTATTGAGTGAGAAAAAAATTAAAAGATGCCTTTGATTGAGCTAAAAATCAAAATGAAGAGTGAAAATAGGGCAACAAGCTGAAAAATGAGAAGAAAGCACCCGAAAAAGCTTGAATAAGGAAAAAGAGAGAATAAGGTGAAAATGATAGAATTGGTAGGGCAAAGGTGTATGCAGTTTCAACGAGGGCCGTTAGTCATTATTTTCCTAAAATGTCATACCAAAGCCCCCTGAATCTACATTACAAGCCTAGAAAGTCCTAATGTGATCCTTGTCTAGTCAGTTGAAGGTCTGAGTCGTGAGTATAGGAGCAAGCCTATGGTATTAGTCATTATGCGTGATTATCTTTTGTGAGAGTGAGTATTTTTGCAAAGTCCCATCATTGAGCGTCAGACATGTGACTTCTTTCTGTGAGGGAACTTGCATTGCATTGTTAGCATTTGACTTGTAGTTATTGTGGACCGTTGATAACCCCTACTTGTCATAGTTGTGTTGTCTCATGCACCAGTTTGCACTAGTTTGCTAAATAGCTATCGGATCCTGTTTTGAAAACTTGGCGTAGGTCTTTGAGTATGAATTGTATGTGAGATATGCCATTAAGTTGAGGCTTGGGTGTTACTATATTGTCTATATAGATTGAATCATCCTTTGAGGACAAGCAACAATTTTAAATTGAGGTGATGATGTATGCCAAAATACAACACATTTGATGCTTAAAACTTATGGTTTTGTGTGTTCTCAATGTGATATTTTTGGGTTTTATGTGTTTTTGTGTTTAGATTTGCAGGATTACAAGTCGGCCATGATTTGGGAAAAAATTGCAGAAGTTGCTCGTTTTTGATGATTTACGAGACCCTCTATGGATCGTAGAGTGTTCTATGAGTCATAGAGGAGGTCTCGTGACAAATTCCAATGAGAAGTGATTTCTGAAGATCAGCTCAACGAGACATTTGTACAAGTCGTAGAGCATTCTACGATTCCTATTGATAGGTTTCGTGAAGATTTCCAGTGAAGGATAATTTGATGAAGTTGAAGCGTACGAGCATGTATTATGAGTCATAAATCACTTTATGAGTCGTAAAGTTATGTCATAGAAGAAAAGTCCAAAATCCCAGGAGCTTACTACGAGACCCCAACTACGAGTCATAGAAGACACTACGAGTCGTAGAGACGTTTCATGGAGTTTGCTGACCAATTTTTCTATTTTATTTAGGACTTATTGTAATTATTATAAATAGTACTTTTAGGTTATTTGTCAAAGGAGGACGTCATTATTCAGTAGTTTTAGGGTTAGTACTTGGAGAACTCAAATTTCTGTGGCGTGGTATAAAGAAGGATATAGCCAAATTTGTGTCGGAATGCCTAATTGTCAACAACTAAAAGTAGAGCACCAAAGGCGGTTGACCATTGAGTTCCCTACTTGGAAGTAAGAGGATATGAACATGGATTTTGTGGTAGGGTTACCTCAGACCCGAAGGCAATTTGACTCCATTTGGGTTATCATTGACCGAATGACCAAGTCAGCTCACTTCTTACTGGTCAAGACTACTTTTGGTGCCAAGGATTATGCAAGGTTATACATCCAAGAGTTGATAAGGTAGCATGGTGTTCCTAGGTCTATCATATCAGATAATGGTACCAATTTACTTCTCATTCTTAGAGGTCGTTTCAAAGAGGGCTCGATACTGAGGTGCAGTTGAGCACCGCTTTTCATACTCAAACCAACGAGCAAGCCAAGAGGACGATTCAAACATTGGAGGACATGTTGAGGGCTTGTTTGTTGGAACTCAAGGGTAATTGGGATGACCATCTTCCACTCCTTGAGTTTCCTTATAATAATAGCTTCTATGCTAGCATTGGTATGACACCGTTTGAGACCTTGTATGGGAGAAGATATAGGCCACAAGTGGGATTGCTTGTGTTGGGGGAGATTGCATTAATTGGCCTGGACTTGGTGTTAGAGGCTATGGAGAAAGTGAAGTTGATTGGGGAGAGGTTGAAGATGGCCCAAAGTCGCCAAAAGTCCTATTCGGATGCTAGAAAGAGGGAACTTGAGTTACATATTGTTGATTGCATGTATGTGAATGTTGCACCTCTAAAGGGTGTGATGCACTTTGGTAAGAAGGGGAAACTAAGTCCCCTATATGTATGCCCTTATGAGATTGTGGAGCGAACTGGGAATGTGGTTATAGGGTGGAGTTGCCTCCAGATTTGAGCTCTATTCACCCGGTCTTCCATGTGTCCATGTTCAAAAAATTGGTTGGTGATCCTAGTAGTATTGTGCCTTTGGAAGGGCTTGCGAGAACTTATCTTATGAGGAGATTCCGATGGAGATTTTGGACAGGCAAGTAAAACGACATTGTAACAAGGATGTGGCTTCGGTTAAGGTGCTATGGAGAAATCAGCATATACATGGGAGGCGGAGTCAGACATGATGAAGTGATATTCCCATCTTTTCCAATCTACTCAAGCCTAAGCTATTAGGTTCTTTCTCTTCAAAGTGGTCCTAACTCTTTCATTCTTGAGTCTCATGATATGATATGCATACAAGTGCACCAAAATGCTTTTTATGATGTTTTAAATTATTTGAATGTGTTTGATAAGATTTCCAATGACTATATGACTTTCAAAAGATAAATTATGCATTGTATCTTGTGTTTGAAAGTTTCATGTTTTAAGTCAAGCCTTTCAAGCCTTGTTCGTGAACATTCGGGGATGCTTGTTCGTGAACATTCGTGTTCCCAAAGGGGAGATGATGTAATGACCCCGAACATTGTACAACTCCGTTGGAGCTTAAAGATTCTGCTTTCGAGAAGTTTTGGATTTGGGTGATACTTCAATAGAGATCTCACGGTCCGTGTGAGGTCACGGTCCGCATGGCCTCCGGGGAAGTGACTTGGCCTCAAAGTTTGGTGTTGGCCCACGAAGTGGTGATTAACACTAAGGTGCACCAGACTTCGACCCCTCACAGTCCGTGTGACACTTCAAAGACCGTGTGGTGGCCTCGGCTTGAAATCCCACAATGTTTTGGACGAGTGTGGTCACATGGCCCCTCACACGGCTCTTGTAGTGTGACACGGCCCGTGAGGTCGTCTGTATCGGAGTGAAAATTCTTCTAATTATAAAATCAGCATCTCGAGAATTGTTGTGGATGATTTTTGTCTAAGTGTGGTGACACAGGCAGTGTCACAGACTGTGTGACTCCACACAGCCCGTTGGCCCTTCCGTGAAGTCAATTTCGTCAAATTTTTTTTCTAAGTATGGGATTTCTGTTCTGGACCTTCGTTGAGCAAAAATTTTCTAAGTATAGGTTCATGGGCAAGTACATGGTCCATGTAGTGCTACACGGACCATATACCCCTCCTTGAAGTGGTGACATGCAATTTTCAACTCATTTCATTAATGGTGTTTTCGTAAATACGGTTTATTATAATGGTCATTTGGGACTTCCGATGCCACCTAAAGACTTTCTAATGACCTAAACCCTCTTCCAAATATTCAAAACCTTTCCTCACATTTGAAGACTCTCTCAAGACTCTCTCACTCTTGTGGATTGGGAACTTGGAAATCAAGGAAAACTTATTTGTTCTCTAAATTTCTGTTGAAATTCCTTCATTTGCCAAGGTATGTGGGTTTTGATCCTTGGTTCCTTCCAATCAAGGAGACCCAAACTCTTTCAAGCAAATTTTCATGAATTTAACTTACTTTAAATATGGGTTTTCATTATTATGATTATTTAAATTCAATTGATGTGTGGGTTTACTTCATTTGTGACTTAACTTACTTTAAGCCCTATTATGATTGTTTACATTGGATTTATGAAGATATGAATGTGCATGTCCCCTTCAAAGCTTGATTTATGCATGGGTAGTCTATATTATGTTTTAAATGTGAATTATACTTATGCTTTTACTTGAATCTCATAATGTATTGTTGAATTTAGTTTGAATATACATTACCCATGCTATTCTCATTTCATCCATAGCATATGCATTCATGAATAATGAATTTTATGAAAGTTACAAAGTGGGTTAATCCCAGTTACATTTATATATATGATTTAAGATAAGATATTGGTTATGACAAGAATGTGATCACATATATGACTATTTATTATGGCTCTTTGAGCATTTTGGGTGCTTGCTTCATTTTGTATATATGAATTAGCTATTCCTATACAAGAGTGTTATGAATTAGGATTTAGCATTTGAGCCTAAGTATGAATTATTATGAATGGTGTTTGGCTTTGACCCTAAATGTGCATTTAACTGATTTGAAATAACTATTGCCTCTTTTGAAACTATGTATATTTATAAGTATTCTTATGGGATGAGGACCTAGCACCGATGGATTGAGGGTTCCCTCTCTTTCCTTGAACTATGTGCTTAACATAGTTTATAAGAATCATATCAGAAATGGGAGTGCCCGTAAGGAAGGTTGCTTCATACAAAATGGGAGTTCCTGTAAGGTGATGTATAATGTGATGTGATATTATGTGAAAAAATTCTATCTGAAATGGGAGTGCCCGTCGGGAAGGTTATTTCATGCGAAATGGGAGTGTCGTAAGATGAAGTGTGGTTTACCTTTGGCAAGTAGACCATCTCTTTACCGATGAGCAGATTTTATTGGGATTCCAAGTAATAGCTCGCTTGGTCAAACTCATGTCGGTTGAGGTCTTATCCCCACTATATATGAGCATTACGAATGTCATACATCGCTGATTTCACGCCATATTGTATACTATAATTCTTTCTATATGTCTCTTCTTATATTATGTGCCCTTATCATCTAACATTGAATGCATGTTTGGTAAGACATATGCATTGTATCCCACATACTTAGTACATTTAAACGTACTAATGCATATTTTTTCCTACATGATCTCACCATGCAAGGACCGAGGACTACAAACATCCACTATGCAACGTTTAGCTTGGATATGAAGTTTTGCTTGTTGTGATGGGTCCTATCTTCCAAGGACAACCCACCATCATTCTACTTATAGTGTTTTATCTATCCTACTTATTTTGAGGGTGAGCCTAGGGTATGTCTTGGCCCCCGACCTATCTTATGTTTAGAGGCCTCTTTGGACATCTTGTATACTCTTTTACGTTTATGTGTTAAGTGTTATGATTGTGATTTTGTTATAGATTTGGCTACCTATTAATTATCATCTTATGGTTTGGTTATAAGCTTTGTGGTTTGATTATGTGTTATGATGTGCAGGATCTTAAGTTGTAACACCCCACACCTTACAATATTGGCACAATGGAAATGGAACATGACATGATTTGGACCAATTGACGCTAAATTTTAAAAGTGCTTGAATCTCGTGTTAATGGGCTATAT
>JAPFFP010048125.1:0-10001 GCA_026153255.1 Solanum medicagineum
AATGCTCATAGCGTTTGCTGCTCACATAGTGTTTAAGTTGTATCAAATGGATGTTAAAAGTGCATTCCTCAATGGGTAATTGAAGAAGGAAGTCTTTGTAAGACAACCACCTAGCTTCGAAGACCATGAGCATCCAAACTATGCATACAAGCTAGACAAAGCTTTATATAGACTAAAACAGGCACCTAGAGCCTGGTATGATCGACTTTCTAGCTTCTGTTAAGTCATGGTTACTCAAGAGGAAAGATTGACAATACACTATTCTTGCAGAAAAAGGTTCCCCATGTGCTCATTGTTCAGGTCTATGTCAACGACATCATATTTGGAGGAACGGAAGCAGCTCTAAGGGCAGAATTTGCAAAATTCATGGAAAGCGAGTTTGAGATGAGCATGATGGGGGAACTGAATTTCTTCTTAGGAATTCAAATACATCAAGGACAAACAAGTACATCTATTCATCAGCAGAAGTACATTAAGGAGCTCATCACTAAGTTTGGGATGCAAGATACCAAAGTCAGCAACACTCCCATGGCAACCACTATAAGGCTTGACAGAGATGAAGGAGGGGTCAGAGTCGATGAAACCAAGTATAGAGGAATGATTGGGTCACTTCTGTGCCTAACAACTAGTAGACCTGATATTATGTTCAGTGTACGGATGTGTGCAAGGTTTCAATCAAAGCCCAAGGAATCACATCTCAAAGCTGTCAAACAAATTATGCGCTACCTAAAAGGATCCATGGACTTGGTTCTCTAGTACCCTACTAGCTCTTCATTCAACCTAGTAGGCTTTGCAAATGCTGATTATGCCAGATATTCAGTTGATAGGAAGAGCACCTCAGGAATGGCATACTTCTTGGGACCTAGTCTGGTCTCCTAGGCTACCAAGAAACAGAATTTTGTTGCTCTATCGACTGCTGAAGCTGAGTATGTTGTTGCAGCCTCCTGATGTGCTCAACTTTTATGGATTAAACAACAGCTTGTAGATTTTGGGATCCATGTTGATCGCATCCCCATCATGTGTGATAACATAAGCGCAGTGACTATTGCGAAGAACCTGGTCCAGCAGAAACGCACTAAGCATATTGATGTGAGGTCACTTTTTGATAGACAATGTGGAAAAAGGGTTTATTGAATTGATATTCTCCAAAACTAAGGACCAGGTTGCCGACATCTTCACCAAGGCTCTAAGCAGGGAGCACTTTGAGCAGAATCACCTTCATTTGGGGCTAATAAGGGATTCTTGAATTTCTCTTTTTGCGTCTTAATTTGTACTTCAAGCACTGTACAGACCTACTAACTTGAACAAATTTGCAGGTATCCCTCTCAGAAGTATGCACCTAGATACATGCGCTTGGAACTGCTGATATTACCCTTAGTGTCCAATGCCGGAGTAATGCATCGAGTCAGGGGGAACTGGTTCTCACATGCTAACTTACCAGGTACTCCCTTGCCCTACAACTTCTATCGTCTGAATGAATACATGCCTTGTGAAAAGTTGTCTATAGTCGATACCTACACCTGATTCTCCTTATTTGTTTCTTCATTTGTCGGGAAGGATTATTACTTCAAAAAGGCAATGATCACCATTTCTCGGGATCTAAAGAGTCACGCCGATTGCAGTTTGTCAGAACACGTCTTTTCAATCACATCCTCATGCCTTCTTTACTTTGTTTTCAAACCAGAAAAAAATAAAACCTTTCTTCAAGAAAACAACCATCCTTCAATGGCGTCTCTTGTTGCTTACTCTAACACAAACTCAAACGCCACTACCCCCTCTCCACCATAAGACCTCTCACAAGGGGAACTCCAATCATTACCCTCCATCCACAACCAGTCCCCGCCACCGTCCACCACAAATGAACCACTTTACTTTCCCCCTCACCGTCCTCGGATCTGCTTTACTATCAACCACATCCTTCTTTATTTAAACCCTACTAGACGGACGTTGATTTGCTTATTCCTGACCCTAAACCCTCTAGTCGACACCTTATTGACGTTTATCTTCCTCCACGACACACCACCACTTCGGATCATGTCGCCTCTTTATGGCACCCTTCTGTCTCCAATCACTCCTGCACTTATGGTGCCTGCTTCTGCACCGGAGCGTTCAGACTCACAAGATAGCATTCCCTTGGCCAGGTTTACCGTGGTCTTCTTCATTGTCAAACTCCTTCGCCTTTTTCTCCATGGCTCACTCCTCGCACATGTGGTCCCATCATTAGGAGCAAAAGACGCGTGTTTGACTCTGCTGGTCCGTCTTTCAGTAGCAAGAAGGCTCACTCCAATAAGTCCTCCATCTCTTCATCTTTCCCTGTCCAGGTCTCTTTCTCTCTCGAAGGGACCCCTGCACCTGGTTCCTCCTCTGTTCCCCCTGCTCCACCCAAGGTAAATAAACATATGGAGAACTTCAATAAAGTAGGGAAGGAACTTTATTTCAGTTCTAAGGCTGTGCTGAGGGATAGGGTTATCCACCTTGAGGTCCGTACTTATCTAGTGGTCGCACAACAGTGTGACAAATTGGCCTCCCAGGGTGGATAAATCTTTTTTTGATACTGAGACCCCTATGTTTGAGTCTGAGGTGGTGGAGTTGTATGTTAATCTAGCTATTATTGAGGGGGATGTGGCTACCTCGAGGGTGTATGGGGTAGATATTGTGTTTGATAAGGAGAAACTAGGGAAGATACTGCAAATACCTTCGGTGGGGCTGGCTGAGTATGTGTGGTCGGAAGGTGCTGGGTGTGTTTTGACTTCCAAGTTTATTATTGGGCAAGTTATTGATGTGCACAGAAAGGTGTTTAAGGCGGAGATGCCTCCATACTTGAAGCTCTTACTTGAAGTGGTGCATAAGGGGGTGTTGCCCAGGGGTGAGTGCAGGCATGAAGCAACATTTTGGGATATAGGTATTGTGTAAGCCATCGACCTACAGGAACCCGTGGATTGGCCCGCTCTAATTCTACGATATATGGCATGCATTATTGATCCTGCGGAGGGTCCCCATCAGCTCGCCTATGGTAATCTGCTAACCCATGTCTTCAGGATATTTCACGTACCGCTTGGGGCTGGGAGGGCCTTGACCAAGAAAGATATGATTGATCGCCACACTACCCTTGAGTGTAAATGTGCTCCTCCTGCTGTCGTTGCTGTTGCACCTGCTCCACCAAAGTCTACTAGCACTATCACTCCGATCATGACGAACTTTGGGAGGCTCAAGCTGAGCGGGCTCGTCTTCAAGCCCAGGTTGGTGATCTTCAGGATCAGCTTGGAGATTCTCAGGTGGAGGTGGCTCACCTCAAGGAACGCCTTCTCCAGCAGTAGGTGGATCACAATTAGCGGGTGGACTCTCTCCTTAGGTTGTTAGGTGCAGGCCCCTCATCCCCTCACCCTTAGTACTCTTAGTCCTTTACCATCTCTTATTTTGATTTGCACTACAGACAATTTTATTTGGCTTGTATAATATTTTTTGTGTGGATGCTTATGCAGGCACTGGTGCTTGACTGTTATTTTTTGCTATGGATATCGTATTCTCTCTTATCTTGCTTCCTTACTCTGTGCTATGTGGATAGCTAATATCCTCAGTTCTAATATTGTTATGTTTACTGCTGGTTCTAGCTTTGGTATCTGTACTGATGTTCTTGTTACTTGGCTTGTGCTAATGCTTGTTGTCTTTTAGAGATGTCAAAAGGGGAAGTTGTTTTGTAGGGTCTTATATATTCACATAGGTTTGCCATCATCAAAAAGGGGGAATTTGTTAAAATCCTTGTAGGTATGACTATGTTGTTTTGATGATGGCAAACGGAACCAGCAACAGCGTGACGAGGTACCAAGTCCTGTCTATCTGCACCAGTAGAGTTAAGCAGAATCGCAGTCTGAGTAGGAGTGCTATTTATGGAAACAAAATCAGGATGAGATTTGGCGAAGGCAACAACTTAGGAAAATGACTCCTTTATGGAAAAGAATTGTATGCCCTTCTCAAGAAAGGAGTCCTATATGGAATGTCTCTAGGGTTCAATATAAATACAATCATCAACCCTAGAAGACACAGCTTTTGCAATCTGAAATCGGCGAGAGCATTCAAGCAAGAGCACGGGCACTTGGCGAGAGCTCTTAAGCAAGATCTAGAGTTAAGTTTTCTTGATTGTTCAAGTCTATTTGACAATCTTCTTAGAATCTTTGTTTAAGGACAAATATTGTAAGAAGTTCTTCTTTCTTTGAGTGAGTTGTAATTGAGAGTGGGTTTGACTCTCAATAGTTGAGTTTGTTAAGTGAGCTGTAAGTTGACTTTGCTCGTTTGAAGTTAGTAAAGTTGTTGAAATCCTACTAGTGTAGGTAGCGATTGTTTCTTCCTTGAGCAAGGAGTTTTTCCACTATGGGGTCGTTCGGTTTGGATATAAGTTATAATGGGATTAATTATGTTGGGATAAGTTATGATGGGATAAGTTATGTTGGAATTAGTTATGATGAAAGTAGTTTTTATTGTTTGTTTGCTTTGTCATATTTTAAATACTATTCATGATACAATTTCTAAGAATAAGATGTTTGTTTTTACAAAAATACCCTCCACCTTAATTTTTTTTTCATTTTCTTTGCAAGCTTTAGTTTTTCACTATTAAAAATAAATTTTCATCTTATTTAACTTATGTGTATGTACTTTCATGATTGTACCATGTGTTTTTAAAATTAAACTTTCATCTTATTTAGTTTTAAATAAAATTTTCATCTTCTTTAACTTAAAAATTTAAATTTTCATCTTATTTAACTTAAAAATAAAACTCCCATCTTATTTAGTTTAAGAATAAAATTTTCATCTTATTTACCTTAAAAATAAAATTTCTATTTTAAGTTTACTATTAAAATAATCTACATTTTAATTGATATATAAAATATAATTTTGATGTGAGTAATAAACTGTTTGATTTAAAATATGTAATTTAGTAGTGGAGTGAGCATTTTAAGTGAATTCAAAATATAAATAAACATAAGTATTACACAAATAAATTCAACTTATAATACATTCAGAAATAGAAATTGTATTTATAAAATATAATTTTTTAATAAAAAGTATATAAAAACTATGATTAATTAAGGTTGTGAATGTTATTACAAATATTATTAAAAAATATGTTAATATACATAAATGTAAAATTGGTGTATAAAAGAGAGTTTAAGGGGAGATAATTTTGCTATTTCACATATTTTATCCCAGGATAAGTTATCCTGGGATTGTTATTCCACTCTCAGAAAGGGATAACTTATCCCAGGACTAATTGTTAATCCTGGAATAAGTTATCCCATCCTGTCCAACCAAACAAGGGATTAAAGGTCACTAAAAAGTTATCCCGGGATAAACTTCATTTATCCATCACACCAAACGACCCCTATAAGTTGCCTGTTAACTTTACTGCTTCCTGTGTGCGCGTTGGTACTGCTTATTGAACTTGGTTCACTCGTAGTTTAGGAGTACCAATGCTTCCAATCAGTAAGGTCGCACAACGATCATCATTGACAAAAAATGTAAAAACTCATGGTTCGAATAAGAGGTATGTCCTAATGATATGGCAAAAAGACAAAAAGATAGATACATGGATGCGTTCTTACATTATCCTGCAAACAACATACGATATCAGTTGGTACAACTAACACTATTTTCACATGGAATACAATCATTGGACATAGTACTTTAAGGGCTGAGTAAAGCTTTTCTATTTGTTGATGTGTTACTTATGCCACCTCTAATAAGAAATCTTAAACACCATTATAAGAGATTTTTTGAATTTTTGAATTCTAAACAATACAAAAGTAATACACTGATATTTTTATGTTCCAAACTTTTCATATTTTTACGAAGTCTAGCTCTTAAGTATCTATATTATCATAAAATCATGAACTCCTTAATTTTAATGTAAAGTACTATAACCCCCAACTTAAAACACTCGACTTATATTACGATCTCGAATGGATCGTGAGTGACAGTTATACTAATTCTTTGGTGGAAGAGTTGATAATCTAACCCAGCACAATCTAGGGAAGTTAAAGTTATGGAAGAAAATTTAAATAACAAAACAGTTGAATTCCCAAAAACTCAAATAGAAATCTAATTAATAAACAAAAATTTCCCAAAAAATGAAAATCATTATATCAAAACTCTAACTATAAGTAACATTGGGATGCAACCCCGAAACCAAATAGGAAACTAAATAAAGTCCGAGTCTAAAACAAATGGACTAAAATGGTAGAAGAATTCATAGTAGCTTGAAAGATACAAGCTCACCCTTGGATTGTGAAGTCAATGATCATTTAACTAAGGTCTTTCTGCAGCCGCCTGAAGGTGCTTTATACTCAACAAAACAAGAGTAAGTGCAGTATCGATACATAACAATAGTGTACTGGTAGGATCACATGGCTACTCCAATAAGTGCAATATATATCAAGCAACTAGAACACAAAAAATCATACATATAGTAAAATAACATAATATTCACAATTCGTGCTCCATATTGCAGTTTCATACTTATTTACATCAAAGCAAATTCTGTAATAGTCCTCTTAAGGTGCCCATATCCAAATAAATAATGTGTTAGAACGTGACACTTGATCTAATAATGTATCAAAACATAGCACTTGACCTAATAATATGTCAGAACATGATACTCGATCCAATAATATGTCAGAATATGACAACTGATCTGATTATGTGTTGGAAGGTGACACCCGATCCACAATCACAATCACAATGAATAGGGGCAAGTAGTCTCCCCTATCTCTGATATAAGGGCAACATCGTAATTCCATGTATAACTCGTATGGTCTTATTATTAATTATGGTTGCTATCCAACATATGATTATGATTTCTTTGACTTATGTATCTTAAAGATTTTCATTATGATTCTTCCTATGCATTGACCATATTCATTTTTTACATATGCCATATATATGTACTTATTTGGTCAATTACATATAATAGCATGTTGGCACAAACTAATCCATCGAATTGTGCAAACATCTACTCTAACACCTAGACAGGAGAATCCTAAATTTTTTAACTAATTAAATTATGCTAAAAATGAACAAAACAAAAGATGAAATTGTAAAGGTCTTTGAATTATCAAGTACATAGTTAAAAATTTAGCTGAAGTATTTGAAAAATACGTGTAAAGTCCCCAAGGATTTTATCCTGAACATGTACAAGAGTTTCTAAGAATATAAATAAATAAAATAAGGATACAACTCCCACCACAAGGAAGAAAGAGTAGAAGTTGTTGGAGACCGTCTTCGTTTCACCTAAGAAACATCACTAATCTTGCAACCAGACTATACCAAAAAAGTATAACAAGAGTACTATCAGTACTAATAACATATATTAGTAGACATCATCGGTCCACACAATATAAAGTAAGTATTCATAAGCAAGCATGCAATAAGGGACATCAGCATCCAAATCTTTTATTCATATACTTTTACAATTTCAACTACCTTAAACCCTTAGTATATGATGCAATCTCAGTCTTTTAATTATTTTACTGTCAACCCTAATATGAATTAGGGTCCAAAATTTCTATTCTATCATGCCTGGAGAGGGCACCCTTGGCATGGCCCGCACTCAGAGACTATCGCTAGTCCCCAAGGAACCACTCGGCCTCATCACATTCGTTCCATCATGACTAACAGTAAAAAAACATCAATGATTAAGAAATACCAAGTTAAAATAAGTGATATATCGATTAACAAAGGCCAAAGGCCAATCAGTCTATCCATCAACTAAGAAAAACTAGTATGAAGGAAATTAGTCAAAACATAATCCAATCACATCAACAGTCTAATCTATGAAGCATCTAGATATCTGAATAAATGGTGCCAATTACAGACCCATGACTACCTCAAAAATAGAATAAAATAAGTCTAAACTCAAACCTAGAAAAGAAACATAATGTCCTCTGAAAGTAGGAGAGGGCTCACAATCAGCTGAAAGCAATTAGGTCCTCAACGGGATGTCTGTTGATGACTATTAGTACCTGTCGCTGCATCATGAAAAGATGCAGGCCCAAATGAATGTTAATACATGGAATGTACGAGTATGTGAAATGGCAAAAATAAATATATAAAGATAGAATAACATCATCTCAAAATAACTCAGCTTAAGAAATAGGAAACTCAATTATTATGTCAAGCATCTAAAGTAAGAATGTAATTTAGACAATGACTGCTCATATCTATCATCGATTCCTATCCACTCAGAGTACTATCAAGGCCTATTTGGGAGTTTCTCTAACTGGCAACCATCACCTATCAGCCGGTGATGATATAACAAAATGATGTCATTTCCATATCCATCCAATACCCTGCCGAAGGTATAGGGCATCCCATCAATGGATCTAAAATTAGTAACATCAAGTCCTCATTTTGGGAAAATAGGAATTATCCAGTTTTATGGTTCAATCCTATCCTACGCCGCCTACGTAGTTATTGAGTTCGAGTTGGACTCACTCTTACTCAATTCGGTGCTCAATACTCCTCCAAAGACTCAATATGCTCATAAGACATCAACCTCATGGTTAGCTCATTCATCTACTCTCATTAGACATTCATTAACTCAACTTATCACATCAATTATCAACCCCTTGATTATATCATTTTAAGGTTCAATTCTTGACTCATAAGGACTCAATCATGCATTGTTCTAACTCATAGCATTTCGGAGAGCAAATGTAGAATTAAAGCAATTTGGGATTCCATAGACTCTTTAGGCTACAATTATGCTCATGTAAGTAAAATATGTGAAAATAATAAGAAATCATGCTAGGGTTCATATAGTATGGCAAAATAATCTAATTTAGGCATTTAATTCATAAAAACAGTAATTTCATGCAAAATTATATAGATATGCATTAGAATTTACAAAAAACCTTCAAGAACCATTCATGAGAGACTCAATTTTACTCACAACTTCATCAATCTGGGTTATGGGGCACATGTGAAACGCCCCAATAATGTGCTTTGGAATGTCCATAATCATAATTTTCACATATCTCAAAATCCGTGTATGATATCAAAAATTTGACTTTATATTCTCGATTAGGAGATAAAATTCAGTGAGAAATAGGTATAACCCGAATTTTAGAGGACCCATAGTAAAAAATAATTGTTGCTAATTTACGATTTTCAGAGAGCATCCGCGCCCTGACCGCAATGCACCAGGGGCACAGAGCAGTAAAAATGTTGCATGCGCGATGGGTCCACATTGTGCCAAGGATGCGTACCAATGTACGTTTTTCCTTAGTTTTTTTATTTCGGCAAAGGACATTGGGTTCATGGCTCCATATGCCCACTTAAACGTGAAATCACCCATACTTAGCCATTTTCAACTCGATATCACTCAAAACCCTCACAAAAACCTCTCCAAGACTTAACCATATATCGCATACCAAATTCAAGGATTTCAAGCTTAACTTTGTAACTCAAGAATTCACTTCAAGCTCTAAGTTTCCTTCAAGTTCATCTCAAGAAAACCTAAGTTTGAGGTATGTGGGTTTCATCCATTAGGTCCTTTCACCCATGGAGTCCAATCTTCCTTTTCATGAAAATTGCATGTTTTCAAGTTGTATTACCTATGGGTATCTCTTATTATGAATTATGAGCACGAATCATGTTGGGGTTTTATGAAATTTTGATTGATTATGCATGACTATCAAATTCAAGCTTATACCATGATTTAATTATATCTATTGGAACTATGCACGTTTCGAGCTATGAAGCTATGCTTTATCATGAAATTTTGTAATGGATTTCAAGGTACCCTACATGAGGATTTTACTAAATGTTGGTGGGTTGATTTGTATTAAGTTTACTCATCTTATTCCACTCTCGAATTGCATGATTTTGAACTAGTATCATAAACCCGCCAAGTGTTTGATAAAATGTCAAGTCAAGAATTCTCAAGTTATTGATGATCTATTATATGATTTACAAGTCAAGTGACTTCATGATGATTAAGGACTTTCAAG
>JAPFFP010048126.1:0-10001 GCA_026153255.1 Solanum medicagineum
ATAATAAGCAAGACCCATTTGTAAATCAACTTTAAATCATGCAATTTGAGTAAAAGGAGGCTTAGGTATCATGGGTGGGAGGAACCCATTAAAGAAATCCACATACCTTAGCTTGGAGATGAACTTGGAGAAGATTGGAGATGGAGACTTGAATTTGGGAGTGAAAATATGGCTAAGTGTTTGAGTGAGTATTGTGGAATGTTTAAAATGATATGATGGTGAAATGAGACTAAGTATAGGTAAAAACACGTTTGGGAGCACTTAGGCCCAAGACCCAAAAGCCTTGGATCGAGATAAAAATCACTGGAACAAAATATACAAGTTCGCGTCTGCTCCACGACGTGGACCTGTCCCGGAGGCAAAGTTAATACATGTACGTGATAGCGTCATGTCCGCGATAGCTGTGCATGGCGACGCTGTCGCGAATCGATTCTAGATAAGAAAAATCGTATTTTTACTTTTGGTTGTTGGTGTTCTAGTTAGCAACAAAATTTGCTTGGTTGTTGTAGTTTTTCCGCCCTTTGCTGTTGCTGTATTTTGGAGGAGTGTTGCTGCTGCTGCTTCTAATTGGTTGGATTTGCGACCTACCCAAATTAAGTATCATTTGCGCACATGTCAAATTTGTTACTACTATTTATTTTACAAAACTTTATGATAGTTATAACTTATAATAGATAGTGTTATATTTATGTATTTTATATTGGAGGCAAGTTTGTGTATAATGGAAGGACAAATGCTAGCTTGTTATTTTATTTTATTTTTTGATCTAAGCCAGCTCGTTATATTACAACTGTATGCACGATTGATTCAACTCTCAGTATGTGATTTTAAGATTTTGATCTTTTATTTCTAGCTGGATGTTGAGGTGTTAGCAAGACCTCACCAACACCATTAATTGAGCTAAATAGCATGTTATCAGGGTCTTTTATATCATCCTAATTTTTTTCAATTCCCAAATTCATATATTTATTTGAAATCATTTAGGTTCTTTCATATATATATATATTTATTTATTTATTTATTTATTCTAGTGACCACAAGCTTTTGGAGATAGACAATTTTATTTCTTTCAAGTGACTGAAGACATCTGCGATAATGTTTTTTATTTTTTCAGTAGTACTGCTTTAACATTGAATTTGAAATGTTATTGACCCCATCATCACATTGTAAATTCAAAATCCAATAAGCTCTTGCTCATATTTTGGTAGAATAGAAAAATATCTTATATAATGATGTCAGTCACAATTAAGTTTGTCTAATGGGACACTTTTAGGAAACAGAATGAAACAAGATGATTCCTTGACGGGAGAAATGATACTAGGATTAATGGGATGAACCGCTCTGCTCATTCTATCTGTAATGACTCGGATATCATACGATATCTTTGGGACTTGAAATTTTGTTTCGGACAAAGTTTGGACCAAGTGTCGTCTCAAGGGAGGACCACACGGCTCGTGTGGCCTCCACTGAGGCAACAATTGGCCTTGATTTTGGGATCTTGACTCTTGGTGTGGTGTTACAAGCCAAGGCATGTGACATGAGAAGCCCACATGGGCCATATGACACCACACATATCATGTGGAGGGGCCGCGTGATGACTTGAGCTGGAAACCCCACCATTTGGGGTTAAGTGAGGTGCCACGTCCAGTCACACGAGTTGTGTGGCATGAGATGGGCAATGAGGCCCTTCATGAAGCTTTCGGAGTGAAAATATTCTAAGTATGGAATCACCGTCTTGTAACTTTTCCACAAAATTTCCTAAGTATGGGGAGACGGGAGCACCACACGAACCGTGTGGCTTCACACGGGTCGTGCAGCCGTCTGTGTGGTGAGTATCTGCGAAAAATCCTAAGTCTTGAGCCTTGACTCCAATTTTCCAAATTTCTCCTAAGTATGGGTTCACGAGCACTCCACACGAACCGTGGAGTGCCACACGGGCCGTGTGGCCTCTAGTGTAGTGGTTCCGGAAAATTTTTCTCTTTGATTCATTAATGGCATTTTCGTTAATCCAGTTATTTCTATTGGTCTTTTAGGGATTCCTATACTATTCTATGGTCATCTAAAGACTTAAAACATGTTTCAAATATTCAAAAGCTCATTACTCACATTTTGAACTCTCTCAATACAACTCCCAAAGGAACTCTTGTGAATATTCAATTTGGGAGCAAAGGAACTCAACTCTTCTTCAAATTCTTTGGGGTTGTCTCCAATTTAGTAAGGTATATGGGTTGTGATCCTTGGTTACTTCCAATCAAGGTGACACAAACTATTTTCAATAAATACACATGAATTTTGCTTACTTTAATTTGGGGTTTTACATATTATGACTCCTTAAGTACCAATAACGAATGAGTTATGTTTATCTATTAGTTTTAAGATGATTTAAATTTTGAAATATTAAATTTTATTATTTTTATGAATCTATGATTATGCATGTCCCTTTTAAAAGCTTGTTTTAGTATGGGTAGTTTGTACATGATTTTAAATATAGATTAAATTATGAGTTTACTTCAATTGCATCGAGTGCTATTGATTTTAGAGTGAATCTCAATTACCCATACCATTCTCACATTATTCATGGCATATGCATTCATGTCATGAGATTTTATGAAAATTATGAAATGGGTTAGACCCAATTATATTTTATGATATGGATATGATGAGATTATGATTATGATCAGAATGTGATCACATATATATCTATTGATTATGGCTCTTTGAGCATTTTGGGTGCTTGCACCATCTTGTATATGAATGGGCTATTCCTATGCATGAGTATTATGACTATGGACTATGTTTTAGCATTTGAGCCTAAGTATGATGAATTATGAATTATGTTTTGGCCTTTAAGGCCTAAGAATGCATCGAAATGGTTTGGAAATGACTATTGTCTCTTGAAAGCATGTATGTATATACGTATATGTATTCTTGTGGGATGACAACTTAGCACCGATGGATTGGGGGCGTTAGGGCTATCCCTAAGGACTCTTTCCCTTTCCTTGAACTATGTACCTAGCATAGGTTTTTCTTCCCGAAATGGGTTGTTGTTCCCATAAGGAAAGATGCCTTCGAAATGGATGTTGTTCTCGTAAGGAGAAGACATGATATGATATGACGTGATATGCTATATGTAAAAATCCTATCCGAAATGGGGTTGCCCATAAGAAAGATTACTTCATATGAAATGGTTGTTGTTCCCATAAGGTGAAGTATGGTTTACCTTTGGCAAGTAGACCAGCTCTTTACCTATGAGGAGATTTCATCGGGATTCCAAGTAATAGCTAGCTTGGTCTTACTTATGTTGGTTAAGGTCACATCCCCACTATATATAAGAGCATCATTTTCATTTCATTCATCATTGGTTTCATGACATCTTGTTATATATGTTCCTTGTTATATAATATGTGCCCTTGTCATCTAACATTGAAATGCAAGTTTTCGTAAGTTTCATGCATTGCATCCCACATATTGAGTACATTCAAACGTACTAACACATACTTTCTCCTACATGATTTTCACCATGTAGGGACCGAGGACCTCGATCATCTACCGTTCGATGGTTAGTTCGGATTCCAAGTTTACTTGTAGTGGTGAGTCCTATCTTCCAAGGACGATCCACCATCTATCTACCTATGATACTTTCGTTTCTTTATGTACTTGAGGGTGAGCCCTGGGAACATCCTGGCCCCCGACTTATCTAAGTAGAGGTATTGTTGGACACATTGTAAACTTCCTTATATCATATGCTATTTGCTATGGTTAAAGTCTATGTGATGGATTGGCTACCTTTGACTATCGTTACGTGAGTTAGTTATTTGATTTATGGTTTGGTTATATGTTGTGATGGAAGGATCCTAAGTCCTGAATTGTCCCCCATAGCGTGAGTCATACTTACCCGCGTCTTAGTCATTATGTATTATGTGAATTCATGCTAATCTTTCCCTCAAATGCACTCATAGCGTGAGTCCTACTTTTCCGTCCCTAGAACTATGTGTTTACTTTTAAATGTGCTTCCAAATCGATAATGTGGAATCTTGGTTCTTTGAGGCTTGTTTGTCACTTTCGGATTTTCATTCGCCGTGTGACTCCTAGACCCTAGGTTTGAGTCATGACACCATCCCACTACTTAACTAAAGGGATGGAAAGACAGGTCAGGGGCCTTCGATGGGGTTCTCTAAGAATATCATATTGATTTAAATTTTTAAGCATTAAAAAAAGTTATTTAAGAAAAAAAGATAGTGTGATATAAGAGTACATAAATTTAGTAAATGAACAAAAGTTTAAGATAAAGTTCAAACTTAAATTAATAAAACTGTAAATTCTAAATCATACAAATACGATTTTTAAAATTTAAATGAGATGGAACATGATGAAACAGGTGCAGGGATTAGATAATTTTAGTGAAATAGGATGAAACGATTTCTTAATGAGATAGCTAGGGAGGATCGGGACCTTAGGAGGCCACGACAAAGTGGACGAATCCCTAAGCCCATCCCATGCCACTAAGCTTAATGGGATAAGATGGACTTTAAAGGATATCCCACCTTATTAGGCAACCTTGCCAGAACATTTAGAGTCAAGTAATTAAGGTACAAGGAGCTTAAGTCAAAAATGGCTAGGGTTTGGAGTTGGCCAATTTACCAAATGTAATTTTAATTTTTGTAGAAAAAACATGGAAATTTACATGTAGGTATAAGTCCTACATAAAATTGATATTACTCGGAACCCAAACATACTTAAGAAAAAGTATGCGTGAAAATAATGTGATTATGTCATCAATCTTGTATCTAATTCCCAAAATCATGCTGAACAAAATATTTTTTCCCCTTTAACCATGCTATAGTAGGCATAATAGGGAGTAGAATCTAAAATCAGTTCACTATCTTATGTGCAATATTGATACATTTTCATGATATATATTCTATGATTTTGACGTGTTTCGATATACATAAACTAGTATTCATTTAATTAAACTAATTAATTGTTTGGTATAAGAAAAAATACAATACTACCATAGTTCCATGTATATTTTATAGAAAAAATTACCTAAATATACAACTTATTTTACCATATTCTCTAAAAATTCCTACAGTTTGAAAAAATTTTCAAAATCCATATTGTCTTATTTCTCTTTCCAAATTTCTGATACAAGACTCTACATATTCCCACTTTCTTTTGTGCTCTCCTAAAATCATGCTTACATTACAGACTCTATTTCAGATAATTTTTATATTACAATTTTCTTTTTCTTATTTTTCTCGTTATGTTGGAATTCTAACAAAAGTAGGAGATGTTTTTCATTCTCCATTTTGACCTTTCAATAGACAAATTTCTTGAAAATTTTTGCTTCAAATCACTGTTCTTCATCTTAAAGTTCTGATACATATAGATTCTCCTCCATTTTTTAGTATTAGTCTTACCTAGTTAGTTCCTCAAAATCAAATCTTCCTCAAATGGAAGATGTTACTCAAACTAAAGACGTTATTCAAAATCAAAATCCACCTCAGACTAAAGATGTTCCTCAAATGGAAGATGATGTTATTCGTGAGTTTGATTCGGATGATAATGATTTTCATGAAAATGGATTGGATTCAAAGAATTAAACAACCCATTCATGAAGAAATTGCAAGAGAAGAAAGTGAGAATGACGTAGGTACAAGTTCAAAATTTTCATTTGAAAAAGATTGTAAAAAAAGGGAGAAAAAAGTTGAACCAATTATTACACATCTTTCTTTTATCAAAGGTTTTAATTTTTGATGTAACTGGTGGTTTTTTACCTTATAAATTATTTATAATATGTACTTAACAACATTATGATACATTACAACTTATAACGTACAATGTGGCGTGTTTCAATATTATTTTTGATACATAACCCTAAATTTATGAATCATAGTTTTCTGTGTATCATGTCCTTATTATGTGCTTGATATATAATCAATGCAAATTAAAATACAGTACCAAATACATTTAACTGAAATCATTTACAAACCTAGAATTATTTTTGATACATTACCCTTTGTTTGTTTTCAATTAATTTATGTATATCACGTTTGATTCATAACTGTTGCAAATTTAAGTAATAGTTAGTACCTGATACATTCAACTAGTATCATTCACAAGGCGTGAATTATTTTCAATACATAAACCTGAATTTTTGATATATAAATTTCTATGATTTATGTTTATGATTCAGTAGTTGATACATATTTGCTGCAAATTTAAGTATAAATTTGTACCCGATACATTTCACTAGTATCATTCACAAACTTGAATTTGATACAAAATTCAAAGTATTTGTATCATAAATAACCGTGTATGTTATTAATGATTTTCTACTTGATTCATAGCTATTAAAAAGGGAATTATAAGTTAATACCAAATACATGCAACTAGATCATTCACAAATTTTGAGTTATTTTTGATACATAATTCAAAATATTGATATCATCAATAATTTTTAAGCTCTACAAAAGATAAAAACAAGATCTTAATTAGATTCAACAATATGAAAAAACAAAAGATACATTTTCATATTATCAAAAATTTGTACATGAAAAGCTATAAAACAGACTTTAAAAATTGATAGCAATGATTGAATAGAAAAAAAATGGACAAAGAAAAAAGACAAAGATGAATTTTTTTTATAATCTGAAATATATTAAGGAGAAAAAAATTTAAAAAATTTGAATTGTTTGAAGTTCTTAAAATTTTATGAGAGATTGATATCAATTTATTTTGCGTGATTTGTGAAACTGAAATTTAATTTTTTTTAGCTCAATAAACAAATTCTGTAATATATCACCATTTATTTTGTAGATGATTGCAATGTATCCAAATGATACAAATTTGAAGGATTTTTTTTTAAATTTGTAAAAAGCAGGGATAAAATGTAATTTGATCCTTACACTATAACATTTATGTAACTTATACTATTTTATACTAGATGACCATTACCGGTGCACACACGGGCCCAACAGCCCAACAGAATGCACGAATTCAATATTTATTCAAATGTATTTGTGTAAATTTGTGGTTAATATTTTATTATAGTGAAAAGTTAGTTGTTTAACAATATTTCTTTTGATGGTTTTGAATAATGACTTGACCTTTGCTCAGGCCTGTCATCGGTTGGTTGCAAATGAGAGTGTGTGGCATATGTGCTCTTTGAAGTGAAAGAAATAAAAATTTAATTTTTCTAACCAGTCATCGGTTGCTTGCAAATGAGAGTGTGTGGCATATGTCCTCTTTGAAATAAAAGAAATAAAAATTTGATTTTTCTAACTAGTACAACTCTTTTTGAAGTAGGAAAAGTGTTCAAGTAGCAGGTCTATCTTCTACCAACACCATAATGGTCGTTCATTCATTCACTGATAAACATAAGAAAAATGAAGCCTCTACATGATATTTTCAAATCAAATTCAGGAAAAATATGCTTTGAAGAAATAGAGGCATTACAATAATGGTCTAGGGAGAGAAGTATAAGTTCATGTGAACTCACAATATCTTGGTCAACTTAGAGTATGGGTACTTATATAATTTTCTATATTAAAAATAATGTAATTTTAATTTCTTATTTTATTATTAGTGTGATGTTTAATAGTGATATAAATGTGTAACACCCCATAAAATTACCAAAACGCCCTTAAAACATAACCGTCTGCACAACGCGTCTTCCAAAGCTCCAATAGGAAATCCAAGATTGGATTTGCGATCAACGCGAAAAATCGACTGAAAAAATATCTCGACCCGATTTATAAGTAACCAGAGTGAAAAATAATTTTCGATAATTAATGCGAAAACAGTGTTTGTCCGCGTCCCTAGCGCGAGACAAAGGGGACGCGGAGATACACTTGGAAATTTTTTTTAATTTTTCGACGAGAATTGAATTTTAGAAAAATTTCACGAAATACACTGGTCCACACCCCTGGCGCGTCGCAGACCAGTGTACAGATTTTAAAACTTTTTTTTAATTTTGGGAAGGGTATTTTGGTCAATCCTAACCCATTTTAAGTCCTAAAACGTGTTTCTAAGTCTAAATCCGTATGAGAGGGTTTAAAAAACCCACATTCTTCTAAGTCTAAGCATATAGTCTGAGAGGAGAAGAAGAGATAGCTTGAGGGTTTCCAAGTTCAAGGTGAAGATTTCCTTGAAGATTTGTACAATTTTCATCCCAGGTATAATTGTTCTTCCATGTTCCCCAATGCATGTAGTAGGTAAATAGTTGATAGGTCTTGAATTGTAATTCTTGATGATTTTCTTGAAATTCATCTTAAATATTTATACAATATCTTAAATTGATGATCGTCATACTCTGAATTAACTGTTTACATGTATTATTGTGTGATTATATATTTAACCTCTATGAATTCTCTGTAAAAGAATTCAAGAGTAAACTTAGGGTTAATGTCTAGATCTTTGACTGTCGGACTGTATTGATTGCTGTGGTCAGGGTCTTGAGATGAGTATGTTGATGGATGAAGTTGAGGGAGTTAGTTTTCTTAGAGGCTAAATGAGTTGGACCTTAGCTTTGAGAGGAAGAACTTATTCCTTGAGTTGATAGATTATCAGATGAGACGAGGTCCCTGCCTGAGGGTGGGGGGAGGGGGGTTAGTTGTATAACTAGCCTGATGATGATAGACTTATGAGCATATTGAGTCCTGAGAGGAGTATTAGCATCAAATTGGGTAAGAGTGAGTCCCACTCGTACACATTAAATACGTGGCCAGCGTAGGAGAGGATTGGATTGTGAAAGCGGATGTTTCCTTTGTCCCGCAGAGGACTTGACAGACTTCCTTAGGATCCTTGACAGACTCGTCCTTTACCCCAGTAAGGTACTGGATGAATGTGGTAATAATATCTCTTTATTATATCATAACTGGCTCATAGGTGGTGATTATCAGTTATAGAAACTCCTAGATAGGTTCCATGCTGATATTACTCCAAGATTGCTTGATAGTTTTATGTCTTGATGGATAGTGATGTGATAGAGTCATGTTCCTTACTCTGAGTGAGGTTGAGTGATTGATGAGCTGATGCCATTATGTATTGTATAGCCTTATTTTTTAGTTTAGCCCATTTTACATACAGTACATTCCACGTACTAACGTCCCTTTTGGCGCTGCATCGTTTTATGATGCAGATACTGTAGATAGAAAACTTCAGCAGCCTAATCATTGAGGTTCAGAGATTCATGATTTCCAGACTTAGTGAGTCCTCCCCTGCTTTCGGAAGACATATCTATTCTCTATTCTTTATTTTGATGTCATTAATTTTGATTGCGGTACCCATGGCTTATTATGGTACCTTTATAGACACTAGCTATAGAGGCTTCATGGACAGTTGATAATTGAAGTCGAAGTTGTTTCCTTGTTTCTTACTTATATTGAGATTGTTTGTTTACTTTTAACACGTCTGATAGACTGAGTGGTAGATCCTATGATAGTCTGTAGCCCACTGATAGCCCTTTTAATTTTTAATATCTTCTGCAAATAAATGGATTGAACGAATGTGATGAGACTAGGTGGTTCGCTTGGGGGCTAGCAATAGTCCCTGAGTGCCATTTACGCCTAAGGTACCCTCCCAGGGCATGAGAAAGTTGGTATCAGAGTGTAGAGTACGAGTGTCCTAGGAAGTCTATGAAGTCGTGTCTAGTAGAATCTTGTTTATGGGTGTGTTGTGCACCACACTTCATAAGTAGGAGGCTATAGGATATTAGGAAGTGTTACTCTTCTTCTATGATCTGGATTCGTGTGATAGAGTTTACCCTTGTGGAAATCTCATTTTAACTCATGTGTTACAGTTTACAGAAAATGCTATCAAAGAGGACAACCGCTCAGAGAGATGCCGCATCCCCAGTTGTTGTGAACACCCAACCTGAGGTCCCAGTCCAGACAGAGGCTAAGAGACGGGGACGGGGATGGCCTGCTAGACTGTTGAGGTCCCACAGGCTCCCCCTGCTCATCCCCAGCCAGCTCCCACTATCGAGGCAGAGTTTAGGG
>JAPFFP010048127.1:0-32349 GCA_026153255.1 Solanum medicagineum
AGTTCTAACCACATTCTTTATCTCAAGTTAGATCCTTTTGAGTGAAGTCATATTAGACACTCTTACGATCGGTGAAACACGTCAACATGCACCCCATACAAATAATGATGCCAAATCTTTAATGCAAATACCACAGCGGCTAGTTCAAGATCATGAGTAGGATAATTCCTTTCATGCACTTTGTTGTCTAGAAGCATAGACTATCACGGTACCATTTTACATTAGAACACAACCCAGACCAACTTTAGAAGCATCAAAATACACAACAACCCCCTCAAGCCCTTCTAGTAGTGACAATATAGGAGCGGACACAAGCTTATCTTTCAATGTTTGGAAATTCTTTTCACACTCATTGGTCTACACAAATTTGGCTTTCTTTTGAGTCAACTTGGTCATAGGAGAAGCAATAGAAGAGAACCCATTCACAAACCTCCAATAGTAACCCGTTAAGCCCAAGAAGCTTCTAACATACGACGGGGTCAATGGTCTTGGCCAATTTCTAATCACATCCATCTTTATAGGATCCACCTTAATACTATCCCCCGACACCACATGACCTAGGCAGACAACCTCTTTTAACAAAAATTCACATTTTTCATACTTGGCATATAACTTGTCTTCCCTCAATCTTTGTAGAACTATTCTCAAATGACCCATATGCTCCTCGTCACTATGCGAATAGATCAAAATATCATCAATGAAGACCCAACAAACGAAACAAGGTACGGTTTGAAGACCCTATTCATAAGATCCATGAAGATAGCTAAGTGCATTGTTTAACCCAAAGGACATTACAACAAACACATAATGTCCATACCTAGTATGGAAGGCCGTCTTAGGAATATCACACTCCCTCACCTTCACTTGATACCCGGACCGAAGATCAATCTTAGAGAAGTGGCTAGCCCCTTGCAATTGGTCAAACAAATCATCAATCCTTGGAAGAGGATACTTATTCTTTATGGTGACCCTATTGAGTTATCGATAGTTAATATACATTCTAAGGGACCTATCCTTCTTCTTCACAAACAACACCAATGCACCGTAAGGTGATTATCAGCTAGGCCTAATAAAACATTCTCCAACAAATCCCTCAAATTGCTCCTTCAACTCCTTTAACTCCGACGGGGCCATACGGTAAGGGGGAATAGAATTGGGTTGAGTATTGGGAAGGATTTCTATACCAAAAACTATTTCCCTTTCGGGAGGAACACCGGGAAGGTCATTTGGAAAGACATCAAGGAAATCATTTACAATTGGAATCGACTCTATAGGAAGGATCTTGGACTCCACATCCCTTACCCTCACAAGATAATAGAGACACCCCTTAGAGATCAACTTACGGGCTTTAATGCAAGAGATGAACCTACCCTTGACCCCCACATCATAACTCTCCCACTCAAGAATGGATTCATTCAGAAATTGGAATTTGACCCTATGGGTTCTACAATCAATAGCCGCATAGTATACATGCAACCAATCCATCAGAAGAATGACATCAAAATCCACCATTTCCAACTCAACATGATCACAATGAAATCGTATGCAAAATACAAACGGGATAATTTCTATACACCTTTTTAGCAATAATACATGCACCAATAAGAGTAGACACCTCATAAAACTCACACAACAATTTGGGCTCATCATGAATCATTTTGGCAACAAAGGGGGTAAAAAAGGAAGAGTGGCACCCAGATCAATCAATGCACACACATCAAAATCAAAGACTTTTAATATACCAGTGACGACATTGGGAACCTCCTCAACCCCTTGCCTACCTTGGAGTGCATAGAACCAATTGTGCCTTGGGGCACCACTTTGTTGGCCACCTCTTCCCAAAGGAACCGCATTCGCACCTTGTGGACGAACCTCCTTACCCTTGTTGCGGTTACTAGGACAATCAATCTTCTTGTGACCCACTTCCCCACATCCATAACATGCATTAGTGTCTTTCAAACATGGGCCCCCATGAGCCTTATCACATTTTGTACACACATTATTAGGAGCCACACCACCAACACCTTGGGCCCTCGGGAAGTCATTGGCAAACCCCCTATTAGAAGCATGAGAAAACCCTTAGCCTTGATGGAACCATCCACCCTTTCGACTTTGGATATTTCCGTCAAAATGGACCCTTTTGGCCTCATTACTCCACCTCTTCCTCAACTTTTCCTCCTCCATTTGTTTGGTATAGGTCATCAAGCAGGACAAATCCATGTCACTAATCAACATATTGGACCGACATTCCTCAATTACCAAATCGGATACTCCCATCACGAACTTGTTTATTCTAGACCTTGGGTCGGTAACCAAGTGGGAAATAAATTTAGAGAGTTGATTGAACTTGAGGGTATACTCCCTCACACACATAGACCCTTGTCTCAAATTCATGAACTCCACCAATTTGGCTTCCCTAAGCTCAAAAGGGAAGAATCGATTAAGAAATGCCGCCTTGAACTCCTCCGAAAGCACCACATTATTGATTTCCTTCTCCTCTTTTCGTTGATTAAACCATATTTTTGCTACCCCTTTGAGTTGGTAGGCTGCCAACTCCGCTTTGTCCTCCGATCTAACACCCATGGTAGTCGATATCTTGTAAACCTCATCAATGAACTCTTGAGGATCCTCATCTACCTAAGACCCATATAATCCTAGAGGACTCATCCTCATAGAGTCTCTTAGCCTAGATCCTGGGGTAGGAGCATGAGGGGCTTGGGTCCCTTGATTGACTTGATTGGCCATAACTTGTGCTAGCACAGTGAGAGTATCCTGGAGCTTACCACGAGCTGGTTATTTCTTGGTAGTGCAGGCTCTCCTTCCTCTTGTGTTAGGCATGATATGGCATAAAAAATTAATAATCAAAACCTTACTTCAACTCTATAACACGACTTAGAAAATGAAGAAGGGAAATATTTCCTAAAACGTCTCACAGCTTATAGCTCATCGTTGTGGTGCACAACACAACCATGAACAAGACTCTAATCGACGCGGTATGTTGGATGCTGAGGACCATTAACAACCTGGTGCTATGATACCAAGTTTGTCACGACCCAAGCCTAGGGGCTAGACGTGACACGGGGAATGGGAATCCGAGGGGACCCCAAACAAGCATCTTAACGTATCATTACACATCATTGATCGCGGAAGCAATTAAACAACATAGTAAGCGTAGAAATAAAGGAAAAGGGGCTTCAAGGGATACTTGCATAACATAAGTATCAAAATAAGAGAGTCAAGGCTCAATACCAAACATGTCCAACAACACCTCTACTCCATAGAAAGAGCGGGGGCCAAAACAAACAACCGGGCTTACCCTCACAGTCAATACATACATAAAAGAAAGATAGTCTTAGTACATTGCATGTGATCATAGACATTGTCCCCAAAATGGAGGACTCACCAACTAGCTTGAGAGAATTCATACTAGCCACATGGAGGAAGATGCTCAAGCGGGCTCCGGTTCCTACATGGTGACATCATGTAGGCATAGAGTATGCGTTAGTACATTTGAATGTACTATATATGTAGGATGTAATGAAACAAAAGGTAAGAATCATAATCAAAATACATAAGCATAGACAATGAGTAGCATATGACAACATGGGATGCAAGAAAAATGCTTGAAGTAAATCATGCTTACATAGAACATAATGCATGTGCAAGATTCATAGTTTATCAAGGTGCAAATACCTTGATTTGTTGGTGGATCATCTCACCCTACCACCCTTGGTAATTGAGGTACAAACCCCTTGACATGGTTGGTGGATTGTCGCACCCTACCACCAATAGTGATTGAGGTATAAACCCCTCAACCCAGTTACCAAGGTACAAAACCCTTGATTGGTTGGTGGATCGTCGCACCTTGCTACCCTTGGTGATTGAGGTACAAACTCCTCAACCAGGTTATCAAGGTACAAACCCCTCGACAGGGCTACCCAAGATCTTAACCCCTTGAGTAGGGCATGGCTAAATTCCTACACTATATAGGAGAATATCATATACATACATTCCTTTCATCGTCATAAAGTTATTCAACTCATAAGATATGCATTGAACCTTCAATTCCTCAAGGAACCATAACCGGACATTTTATCAAACACTTGGTGGATATGCAATGCTAGTGTAAAACCATGCAATTAAAGAGTGAAATAACGCAAGCAATCTTGAAGTAAATCATCACACCAATACTTGATTACACTTTCATATAATATACATCAAAACCTTTCATCAAATCTGAAGAAAGATCTAAGATTCGTAGCTCACAACATGCATAAACAGTCATACTTTTACAACACCCCAACATAGTTCATAGTCAAATCCATAGTAGAAAACCCATATGTAAACTCAACTTAGAAACATGTATTTTAGGTAAAAGGAAGCTTCGTTACCATGGGTCTAAGGACCCAATGGTTGAAACCCACATACCTTATCTATGGAGAATTCTTGAAGGAGATTGGAAATTGAGACTTGAAGCTTGATTGAAATCCTTAAGATCCAGATATTCGGACACTAGAATATTGATATGAAATATTGTCTATGTTTGAGAGAGTATTTGGGAATGTCTTGAATGATATGAAGGTAAATTATGACTAAGTATAGGTATTTTCACGCATGGAGAGGCTTAGGACCAAGAGCCAAAAGCCTTGGACCAAGGTAGAAACTGCAAGCCAAAAATACACTATAGCATGCCCTTAGCGCATCGCGCCAAGTACGTGGATGCTCTCTGGAAATTGCATTTTTGTGATTTTTGAATTTTGATACGGTTGCTATAAAATCGGGGTTGGACCCATTCCCCACTCAATTTGGCTCCCTAAGTAAAAATATGAAGTCGTATTTTTGATGTCACACACGAATTTTGAGATATATGGAAATTACGATTCCAGACATTTTCAAGGCACATTTTTGGGTACTTTTTAGAGTTGTTTCGTTTGCTTCTTGTTATATTTCTAAAATGGAATCAATATTTTTTCTTAAGGCCAATCTACTTAAAAGACTATTTTTTCAAAGTATGAGTATTTTTTTTATATGTATAAGGTCATTTTATTAGTGCATACCATTTTCTCATACAAAAAAAAATGTTGTTTCATCACTTTTTCAAATAAAAAATGCAAGTCATTTTATTTCACACCCGAAAGAATATCTTTTAATTTTTAAAGCGTGTTGTTGTTTTTAAAATAAAAATATTTTTCAATTTACTTTTCTTGACTATTTAATACTTCCTTACCATTAAATTTAGTCTTAATTTTATTAACCTAAGTTTGGCCGGTTAATTGTTTTTCAACAAATCCTAAAAGATGCCTAACCCCTTTCTTTTAGGATAATTAGATTTCTTTTAGGATAATTAGAACCCTTACCTAGAATCACATACGTTAAGTAGACTTTAGAATGGAGTTAACTTTAGCATCACTTTAGTAAAAATAGGTATCCTAATTTACCTTAAAAATAATGAGGTGGCGACACCTTTAATTTAATTATTTCAGAATCACTAATATGTTGTACATTGTTTGATCTCATGTTAAAATGGGTTATAACAATGAGTAAGAGGCTATGAGGCATTTTAGGAAATGTTTCCCTTCTTCTTGATCTATGTCGCGCTATAGATGTTAAGATAAAGCTTTTCCCTAACGAATGTTCTTTGCTATGCCAGATCATACCTATTCAAAGAGGAAGAAGAGCTCGTTCAACCGAGGAGCAACCGACCCCTCTTGCTTCTCAAGCTCCTTATGATGGGGAGTGGCCCATGAAGAGTTCTAGGATGCTATTACCATGTTAGCCCATGCCATGACTAATCAAATCAACTAAGGGGCCCAAGCCCCTCATGCTCCTACTCTGGCCTTTAGGGTGAGTGATTTCACAAAGATGAACCCACGGGAGTTTCATGGTCTAAAGTGGATAAGGATCTTCAAGAATTTATTGATGAGGTATACAAAGTTTTTTCTATTATGGGTGTTAGATCGGAGGAGAAAACGAAACTGGCAGCCTACCAACTCAAAGGGGTGGCCCAAAAATGGTTTGCTCAATAGAAGGTGGAGAAGGGGAATGGTAAAGTGATCCTTTGGGAGAAGTTTAAGGTGGAATTTCTCAACTGGTTCTTCCCTCTTGGGCTAAGGGAGGCCAAAATGATAGAATTTATGAATCTAAAGCAAGGGTCAATGAGTGTGAAGGAGTATGTCCTCAAGTTCAACCAACTCTCCAAATATGCTCCACAATTGGTGGCCGAGCCAAGGTCTAGGATGAACAAGTTTGTGATGGGTGTCTCCGACTTGGTAAATGAAGAATGTCGTTCCGCCATGTTGATAGGTGATATGGACTTGTCCGGCCTAATGACTTATGCTGAACAATTGGAGGGGGGAAACTTGAGAAAAACGAGAACGGGTGAGGCTAAGAGGGCCTATTTTGAAGGTACATTCCAATTACCAAGGGTGGACGGTTTCATTAAGGCCAAGGGTCTTCTAATGCTCCTACTAGAAGATTTGCTAATAAGAACCTAAGGGTCAAAGATAGTGGTGGTGTGGTGCCTAGTCCTATGTGCCCAAGATGTGGTAGAGGTCACAATGGCCCATGCTTGAAGGATACTAATGCTTGTTATGGTTGTGGTTAAGTGGGTAAGGTGATTGATTTTCCTCATCGTCAAAAAAAGGGTAGAGATGGCTATCCACAAGGCCAAGGTGCAAATGTCGTTCCTATGGGAAGAGGAGGCCAACAAGGTGGTTCCCCAAGGCACAATAGGTTTTATGCTCTTCAAGGGAGATAAGGGGTAAAGGAGGTGCCCGATGTCATCACCGATGTATTTAAAATGTTTGATTTTGATGAGTATGCATTTATAGACCCAGGTGCAACTCTTTCCTTTTTTACTCCTTTTGTTGCCAAAACATTTCATGTAAAACCCGAATTGTTGTGTGAACCATATGAGGTGCCTACTCCCGTTGGTGCATCCATTATTTCTAGAAGGGTGTATAGAAATTGTCCCTTTTTCATTTTGCATAAAATATTGCCTTGTGATTTTGTTGAGTTGGATACGGTGGATTTTTATGTCATTCTTGGGATGGATTGGTTGTATGCATATTATGCCTCTATTGGTTATGGAATTCGTAGGGTCAAATTCCAATTCCCCAGTGAACCCATCTTTAAGTGGGAGAGTCATGATGTGGTGGTCAAGGTTAGATTTATTTCTTGCATTAAAGCCCAAAAGTTGATTTCTAACGGGTGCCTCTACCATCTTGTGAGAGTTAGGGATGTTGAGCCCAAAGTCGTTCCTATAGAGTCGATTCCAGTGGTTAATTAGTTTCTTGATGTCTTTCCTAATGAGATTCTAGATGTTCCTCCCGAAAGGGAAATAGATTTTGGTATAGACATCCTTCCCAATACTCAACCCATTTCTATTCCACCTTATCATATGGTCCTGGTGGTGTTGAAGGAGTTGAAAGAGCAATTGAGGATTTTTTTTGACAAGGGTTTTACAAGGGCTAGTCAATCACCTTGGTGCACCGGTGTTGTTTGTGAGAAAGAAGGTTGGTACTCTTAGAATATGTATTGATTACCGACAACTTAATAGGGTCACCATAAAAAATAAGTACCCTCTACTAAGGATTGACGATCTGTTTGACCAACTTTAAGGTGCTAGTCACTTCTCTAAGATTGAGCTTCGGTCTGGGTATCACCAAGTGAAAGTGAGGGAGTGTGACATTCCCAAGATGACTTTTAGGACTAGGTATGGGCACTATGCGTTTGTAGTTATGTCCTTCAGGTTGATTAATGCACCGACTATCTTCATGGATCTTATGAATGGGGTCTTTAAACTCTACCTTGACTTGCTTGTGGTGGTATTTATTGATGATATCTTGATCGATTCCCATAGTGAGGAGAAGCATGTGGATCACTTGAGGGTGGTATTGCAAATCTTGAGGGAGGAGAAGTTGTATGCCAAATATAAAAAATGTGAGTTTTGGTTGAAAGAGGTTGCCTTTCTAGGTCGTGTGGTGTCGGGTGATGGTATTATGGTGGATCTTAAAAAGATGGAGGTGTTAGAAGTTTCTTGGGCTTAGCGGGTTACTACCGGAGGTTTGTGAATGGGTTCTCTTCTATTGCTTCTCCCATGACTAAGTTGACCCAAAAGAAGGCAAAATTTGTGTGGACTAATGAGTGTGAAAAGAGTTTTCAAACTTTGAAAGATAAGCTTGTCTTCACTCCTATCTTGTCTTTACCGGAAGGGTTGGGAGGGTTTGTCGTGTATATCAGCCTCAAGAATTCTTTTGGGTTGTGTTTTGATGCAAAATGGTAAGGTGATAGCTTATGCATCTATAAAACTCAAGGTGCATGAAAAGAATTATCCTACCATGATCTTGAATTGGCAGCTGTGGTATTTGTTTTGAAACTTTGGCGTTAATGCTTGTATGGGGTTCATGCTGATGTGATTACCCATCATAAGAGTCTACAATATGTCTTCACCCGAAATGATCTCAACTTAGACAAACAAGGTGGTTATAGCTCCTCAAAGATTATGAAATAAGTGTGCATTATCACCCCGGTAAGGCTAATATTGTGGCTGATGCTCTAAGTAGGGGTGTATGGATAGTCTAGCACATGTTGATGATGGTGGCAAGGAAGTGGCTAGAGAAGTTCATCTGTTTGCTAGATTGGGAGTTAGGTTAGAGGAGGTTGACAATGGTGGTGTAGTAGTTGTTGATGGTTCCAAATCTTCATTGATTAAAGAGGTGAAGGCAAAGCAAGATCTTGACCCGCCTTGTTAGAGTTGAAGGCCTTGATGAGAGATGGTAAGGTGGAGGTTTTCTGCCAAGTGGGAGATGGTTCCCTTAAAGACAAAGGTATATTATATGTGCATAGTGTTGATGACTTGAGAAAGAGGATCTTAGATGATGCTTATAATTCTTCCTATTCTATTCACCCTGGTTCTACAAAGATGTATAGAGATTTGAGGGAAGTGTATTGGTTGGGTGGTATGAAGAGGGACATTGCTACATTTGTATCCAGTTATCATAATTGCCAACAAGTGAAAGCCAAGCATCAAAGGCTGGGTGGCCTAGCCTAAGATATAGAGATTCCTACTTGGAAGTGGGAGGAAATTAACATGGATTTTGTGGTTGGGTTGCCTAAGACTAGAAAGCATTTTGATTCTATTTGGGTTGTGGTTGATAGGATGACAAAGTCGACTTATTTCCTACTAGTTAAGACTACTTATGGTGCCGACGATTATGGCAATTGTATATTCATGAGTTGGTTAGATTGCATGGGGTGCCTTTGTCTATCATAACGGATCATGGTGCTCAATTCACTTTTCACTTTTGGAGGTCTATCCAAAGAGGTCTTAGTACCAAGGTAAAACTTAGCATGATGTTTTACCCTCAAATGGATGGCCAAGCCGAAAGAACTATCCAAACTCTTGAGGATATTCTTCGAGCTTGTGGTAGACAAAAGTCCTACGCCGATGTGAGAAGAAGGGATCTTGAATTTAAGGTTGGTGATTGGGTATACTTGAAGGCCTCACCCATGAAGGGTATGGTTCATTTTGGTAAAAAGGGTAAATTGAGTCTAAGATTTGTGGGTCTTTATAGAGTGTTGAGGAGGATCGGTAAGGTGGCCTATGAGTTGGTGTTGCCCAATGATATGAATATGGTTCGTCTAGTCTTCCATGTGTCTATGTTGAGGAAGTGTGTTGGTGACCCAAGTGCTATTGTGCCTTTAGATGTTGTGGGTTTTGTTGAAGACAATTAGACTTATGAAAAGGTCCCGATAGAGATTTTGGATAGAGAATTTAAGAGGTTACGAAACAAGGATGTAGCTTTTGTCAATGTTCTTTGGAGAAACCAAGAAGTTGAAAGTGCCACATGGGAAGCCGAGGCGGACATGCAAAAGAGATATCCCTATGTCTTCCATTCCACTGAAACCTAAGGTTCTAATTTAAGTCCTCTATGTTATTTCAATCTTAAATTTCATCCCTTAAATCATTTGCATGTATTCATGTTTATGTTGACAAGTTCATAGTGATTTTTGACACTTATGTTGAGATTTTTGAAATGATGTTTTATTGCAGTTGTTGTATTCATGTGTTGGGCTGAAATTATCTTGGTTACTTCTCTTATATACATTTCTTTGACATTCTGGGACGAATGTTCCCAAGGGGGAGATATTGAAATGCCCCAAAAAGTGCCCAAAAATGTGTCTCGAAAATGTCTATAATCGTAATTTCCATATATCTCAAAATTCATGCGTGATATCAAAAATCCGACTTCATATTCTTGATCAGGGGAAAAACTGAGTGAGAAATGGGTATAACTCCGATTTTAGAGCAACCGTAGCAAAATTTGATTTTCCTAACTTTGCACAAAACAGTAAGGGTGCGCGAAGGTTCCGCGACGCAGACCCATAGCAGACCAATGTATTTTGTTGCCAGGTGTTTTTAATTTCAGCCTAAGGCCTTGGGGTCTTGGGCCTAAGCTTTCCTATTTGTAGAAACACCTATACTTAGTCATTTTTCAACCCTATATCATTCAAGACTTTCTCCAAAACCCTCTCTAACACTTAGCCAAATATTTCACCCAAGTTCATGTGTCCCAAACGCATTCCAGATCTCAAGAAATTCGTTCAAGCTTCAAGTTCTCATTCAAATCTTCATCAAGGAAATCTCCAAATTTGAGGTATGTGGGTGCAACCATCGGGTCCTTTCATCCTTGGTGCCCAACCTTCCTTTTTATGTAAATTACATGTTTTTAAGTTGGATTATCTATGGGTACCTCTTATTATGAAATTTGATTATAAACTATGCTGGGGTTTCATAAAATGTTGATTGTTTGAACATGTTTTGAGTTATGAATCTATGGTCTATTATGAGAAATGATGAAGGGTTTCAATGTATCTTTCATGAGGGTGTTACCAAGTGTTGGTGGGTTGATTTACATTAAGTTTTCTCAAATGATTTCACTCTTGAATTTCAAAACTAGCATTACACACCCACTAAATGTTTGATAAAATGTACGGTTATGGATTCTTGAGTTATTGATGATCTATTGCATGGCCTATAAGTCAAGTGACTTTATGATGATAAAAGGAATGAATGTACGTGATGAACTCATGAAAAGTATCTTTAGTGTTGCAAATTGACCACACCTTGTTGAGGGGGTGATATGCCTCTACCAATTTGATGGGGGGTGCTATGCCCATCTACCATGTTGAGGGGTATGTACCTTGGCCACTTTGATGGGGGGTACTATCCCATCTACCATGTTGAGGGGTATACCTTGACCACTATGATGTGGGCTGCTATGCCTATCCACTATGTTGAGGGGTATATACCTTGACCACTATGATGGGGGTTGATATACCCATCTACCAATTGAGGGGTAGATACCTCAATCACCTTCCAAGGGGGTGTTATGCATTGATTCCAAGTACTAGTTTGCTTGGTCTATGATGATGGTCTCTTCCTACACATGTTAATACGTTCTATACAAGCATGTTTTACTTCAAGCATTGACCATGCTTTCCATATTGTTAATATATTTATTCATTGCTTATGCTTATGCATTTTGATTATGTTGCCTATCTCTTGTTCCATTGCATCCTACATACTTAGTACATTCAAACGTACTTACACATACTATATGCCTACATGATGCTACAATGTAGGAATTGGAGCTCCTCACGATCGTCCTCCATGTGGCTAGTTGTGATAACTTGAAGAAAAGCTTTGGTGAGTCCTCAAGTTTGGGGACACTAGCTATACTACTCTTGCTTATGTTATTTCTTTATGTTGAACTCTTGATACTATGAGGGTGAGCCTGGAAAGTCTCTTGGCCCCCGCTCCAGACTATGTTTAGAGGTGTTATTGGACAAGTGATGTATCATGCTATGCTCTTGACTCTTGTTTGTTTAGGGTTATCTAAAACTTCCATTAGTCCCTTTACCCTTATTTTTAATCTCTTGATATTGGTTACTTTGCTTTTGCAACTAAGGATGTGTGATTGATATGCTATGAGGGTTGTCTGGGTTCCCATCGTCGCGTCACATATAGGTTCTTGCTTGGGTCATGCCAAACTCTATATGAAACCTATCTATGACCCGTAACCCACATTACTAGTCATAATTGCGTCTTGTATATAGTTCTAATGTTCATTTTTCTAAAAACTTCATGTTTAAGGGAATACAGTACGACTCGTAGTTCCAACTATGAGTCATACCTGGGTCTTGTATCACTTATCTGCAACTGATCCAAGTTAATTTTCTTGTGTTTCTTGTTTTTGTTTGTTGCTTGTTAGGTTATGATGGTGTGTTTATTGCTTATTCTTCAGTTATTATGGCACCGAAAGGAAAATGCTTATAGATTGAGACATTTAGGAGACAACTCCTTGATGATACCACTGACGAGGAGAATTCGGGTAATGATCAGACCCAACTGAGTGGGTCCGTAGAAGTGCATGAAACTTAGCATGAGCCACCAGTGACTCAACTACAGACGAGAGCTGTAGCTAGAGCTGGGCAGACTTAGATGCAAACTGTTAGTCCTTCCCAGTCTGAGGAGGAAGGCGATGATGAGAGTTATGACAGTTCTCCAGAGATGATTCTTTCAGGCACGGAGTCTAGTTTAGATGATGGCCACTAGGATGAAGGAGATTCCCAGTCCTCCATTGCCCCATCAATTTTTGAAGCACCGAATCATACTCATCGGTAGGGTATCGAGGACATGAAGACCATATATGATGAGGGTCTACAACCAAAGGGGCAAGGAAGGACCGCAAAGTGAATATACAAGGAGCCTCAACTGATTGCTACTAGATTGAGCCATGTCCCAGAACTTGAGGACACAATGACACAATAGGGGCTTAGGTGGTTGACTGATAAGCTCAGATGCTATGCCCCTACCTTGGTTTGGGAATATTATGCATCTTATGCAGCCACCATTCTCCGTGATCTTCCCAAAGGGAAGAAACCTCTCGAGCAGCCGAGATTGAGGGAGGTTCTACTGAGAGGACGGTAGGTCAATATTTTGAATAAGAAGATCCGCTGAGTGCTTTTTGCTCTCGAGTACCTAGCTCTAGAGTTGACAACTGAGTTTGACCATAGATTACGACATATCAGAACAACACTTATTGAAAAGGATTCGGTACAAAGGACAGACTTGTTAAAGTGGCTTGTCGGATGTATTGCTGAGCATGCTCTAGAGCCTACCTGAGTCACGACGCATTCTGAGCCCATTGTTAAGTCTTCACTCTCCTTCCACACCAAATTTTTGTGGGCAATTATTAGATCTCGTAACCATCCCACATTAACAGATAATGCACTTACATTAGAGCAAGTGGTTTTGGTGGCCAGCATTTAGGCTAGTTGTGACATTGATTGGGCTCGACTTATCACGGAGTAAATTTATGAGTCGGTGCTCAATAGGGCCACTTGTGTGCCATTCTTGATTCTGATCTACAAATTATGCGTCGAGTCGCAGGTGCAAATATTATATCATCAGGAACAGATGGTGGAGGCCCTACACGCTCTCGATCCTAGTCTAATTAAGGCTGATGAGAACCTCATGGCAATCCAGAGGACATAACCTTTTCCCATGCCTGATACATTTGCTCTGGAGCCACAACAAGAGGGTTCGATAGCTGCCCCTACTACTACTCCAGCTGCTACTACTGAGAAGAGACCCCAGCAGCCAGAGGCAGTCGATGTTGAGCGGGGTCCTATTTTGGCTGCTCCTGCACTAGAGGCTTCTACATCACAGGTTCCCACACCAGGTATGGTTCACATGTTTGTAATTACTTTTCAGCCCATGGCACAGAGGTTATCACAGATCGAGGCTCAGTTGTCTCAGCTCATACAACGTCTTAAACCATGGGTCTGGTAGAGGGTCGAGGATTCAAAGGCTTGATGCAAGGCATTCACCATTTCTACGGTTGACGAGCGTATTTCTACGTGGATGCCTATATTGATGCCTTTCAGGATCGAGTGCAGAAGAGACTAGCCGAGGACCAACCATCAAACTTGTCAGCCATTCATGAGGAGATAGCGATGTTTAAGGCTGCCTTGACTTCTTTATTAGCGGTTCCAATTACAGCTCCTGAGGATACATCTTTGGAGCTGCTATTTGATCTTTTTGCTTTAGAGAATCACACATAGCCTTCCCATGGGAAACGACCCCTTGTGAGGATGATGTCATTGCAAAGAGGTGTGTGCATCAGAAGACCTCCGAGGTTGATGAGAAAGAGACAGAGGATGAGCTCGGGCGAATCTTGAGGATGTCGAGAGAAAAAGAAGAGTGGAGACAAGCCCAAGAGATGGATAGATTGATGGGTATTGGTTCATTAGTGCGGCTGCTGCATAAACTACCCCGCCAGAGGGAGATGATCAGAGACAACCCAAGTTTGGTGCTTAGGCACAAAGATATTTTTCTGACCCCTTGTATTTATTTTGATATCGATATTGTACATTGAGGACAACGTACATTTCTTTCGATGGGGTGTGGGTAGCTATGGACTAGGGTGAAGCCTGAGTAGCTTTTAGTCAATAACTACCAAAATTTGTATCTCGAGGTTTTCTTTCCTGTGTTCTTTTTCCTCGTGGATATTTAAATTTTGTTGAACTGACATGTGTAGGATATCTTAGATAATATTTGTAGTATATAGTAGTTGAACTTATGGCATGTATCTTGTTTTTGACATTTTATGAAATATTTTAAAAATTGGTACCCATCAAATTTTTGAGTAGTTGTTATATTGCAACCATACATGTTTGAATGATTCTGCATTACTTATTTTGTTAAGTGAGGGAAATTTGTTATATGAAGCATAATCTGCGAGTTTTTGTTAGCTATGTATGCAATGTCATGTGTGTGAGCTAATTTTCTTATGTTCTTGCATTGTGTGCTGATTCAGAACTTGCCCTATTACTCTAAGTTGTACTGGAGTGTATATGGACTAGGTAGGGATCTTTGGCCCTTGTTCTTTGAATTAGTCTACTTTGACCTAAAATGACCTTCCAAATGAGAAATTCATCCCTTGTTCCAAATACTTGAGCCATATATGTACCATTTCTTTCTTAACACCTGATTAGCCTAACCTTGTATAGTGAAATACATTAAGATTGGCCAACCTTGACCATTATGGACCTTGATTTAGGCAAAAGGCCTAAGTTGAGGGTGAAAGTGGCCCTAGTTTGGGGAATAGATAGTGTGCACATCGATATAGGCTAAAGCCTAAGTTGAGGGTGGCCATTATAGGGGTAAAATAGCAAAAATGAGGTGGTGAGTTAGGAATAGAAAGAAAAAGAAGAATATCATGTTACCGGATAAAGCAAAAGATGCCTTAGATTGAGTTGAACAAGAAAAATGATGTGTGAAAATGAGGCAAAAGATAAAAATGAGAACATAATACCCGAAAAAGCTTGAATATGAAGAAGAAAGGGAGAATAAGGTGGAAATGATTGAGTGTCAAGGTGAAAGTGTCAAAAAGCGTGGTTCAAGGCTGACCTTTACTCACTAATTGTCCAAAATGCCATATCAAAGTCCCATGAGCCTACGTTACAAGCTTATAAAGTCCTAAAGTGATCCTAGCCCAAGTAGTCAAAAGTTGGGGTCAATAGTATACATGCAAGCCTATGGTATTGGTGATCATGTATGAATTCCATTTGCGAGAGTGTGTATGCTTGCACAGTCCCATGGTTAAATTTTGAAATCTTTATTGAGTGTTAAAAGAGACTTCTTTCTTGTGAGGGAACTTACATTGCATTGTCAACGTTTAGTTGTTCAGTGATTCAGGATTGTTGATATTGCTTTGCTGTCGTAGCTGTGTCGTCGAATGCATCAATATGAGTTGATTCGCTAAATAGCTACATGATCTTCTTTTGAAAAAGCTAATATGGATACCTGAGTTGCATTTGAGTATGGGTTGATTGCTATGTGTTACTTCATTATCTATATAAATTGAGTCGTCCCTTGAGGACAAGCAATAATGCTAAGTTGAGGGTGTTGATGTGCTATAAAAATACAACACATTTGATGCCTAAAACTTTGGATTTTGTGTGTTCTCAATGCGTGTTTTATGTTTTTTTATGTGTTTGTGTGTTTGTTTTTGCAGGAAAAGAAGGTTGGCACAATTTTAGGGAAAGTTGCAGGTTTTGCTAATTTTTTAGGACATACGAGACCCTCTACGAGTCATAGCTCAGTCTACGAGTCGTAAAGGTGGTCCATAGGGATTTCCAGTGCTTAAAGTGCAAGATCTGATAACTTGAAGGACAACTACACGAGACTACATTATGACCTGTAGTACCCTTTACAAGTCTTAAAGGGATGTCAGTAGTGATTTCTAGTGTTGATTGAACTTAGACCAAAAAGTATAGCTGAAGACTACAAGAGGTTAATACGAGTCATAGAACAGTCTATGACTTGTAATGGTGTTTCGTATCAGCAAAGTCCAAAACTGAAGAGGCTGACTACGAAAGCCCGATTACAACTTGTAACCCGAGTTATGAGTCGTAACTGTGACCCATATTAAACGCCGACCAGTTTTTCTAATTACTTTAGGGACTTATTTGTAAGTACTATATATAGTGTATTTTAGGATTTTAGCAAAAGGTTTTACACAGATAACAGAGAGCACAAAATTAGAGAGTACTTTTTTTAGGGTTTATCTTTGGAGATAAAATTTTGGAGATTAGATTCACTTGTGGATTCATAACATCTTTTTCAAGCTTGTGATTCTTAATATAAAGTGATTTTTATTGTTCTTCAATCTATTTGGGTATGTGGTTTTCACAACTAAGCAATCCAATCCAAGTAATCAACCAACTCAATTCCTCAAAAAGGGGGGGGGGGGTAGAGTAATCAATAAGAAAACAAAATAAACTAACTATAACAGGAGAGAATCAATAATAAAGAGCAACTAGGGTATTGTGTTCCCGATGATTCACTAACTTATTATCACCGGATAAGCCAATTCTGGACTAGGATATGTATGCAGGATGATAATTTAAGTTCACCAAGCCCTTTGGTTAAACGTGAGAGGCGAATTTCACTATATTACTTGGCCCATCTATATAGTGTGCAATACTAACCATTACCTATAGCCCTAGTCAACCTCCCTTTGGCTCAGTTTGGTTGATTAGACCAGAACACATCATCAAATCCTGTTAATCAATCTCTTTTCCTATTCATTACTACCTTGGACCAATAAGTAACAATAGGCTAGTTCTAATGTTGGCCACCACTCGAAAACATGCACAATGAAGATAAGTGAATAATACATGCAAATACATATGCCAAGAATTGCAAATTACCTTGGTTTACTTGGTGAAATCTTCATAGCTCCTGCAATCTGAAGTTGTGGATTTAGCTACTCATGCTATGGGCAGATGAAGAAATTATGAATTAAGAAAAGATAATTAAACACCTACCCAATTGAATTGAGAACAAGCAAATCTAAAATTGATTGAGAACCACAAGATTGGAAGATCAGATTAATTCACAAGTGTATTCTCTCAATTTTCTCTCTAAGTATCGTATTCTAACTCTAATTACAATGAATCCCTCGACTCTCTCTGAAAATGACCGAGAAATAATATTTATTGTAATTACAATTAAGTCCTTCAAAAAATAGAAAAACTAGTCGATGACTTCTACGAAAGGTCTTTACAACTCGTAATGTGATTTATGAGTCGTAATTGAAGTCTCATAATCAGCTTCTGTGATCTTGGACTTCTCTTATACGAACCATCTCTCTGAAATTCTTCACGAAACCTATATAAGCGACTCGTAGAATGCTCTACGACTCATATAGAGGTCTGATATAGCTGATCTTCAGATCATGCTTCACTGAAATTTGTCACGAAACTGCCTTTACGACTCATAGAGGGTCTCGTAAATCACCAAAAACTAGAAAACTCTGCAATTTTGCCCCAAGTCATGGCCAACCTGTTTTCCTGCAAAACTAAACACAAAAACACATAAAAGCCATAAATGTCGCATTGGGAACACACAAAGTACTAAATTTTAGGCATCAAAGGTGTTGCATTTTGATAGGACATCAAAAGCCCTGCATAGAAGTCCCACCAATTGTCACGACCCAAGCCTAGGGCCTAGATGTGACAAAGGAAAAGGGGAACCCGAAGGAAACCCAAACAAGCCTCTTTGCATATCAATCACACATCCTTGGTCGCGAAAGAAAAATAACAACAACAAGAGATATAATAAAGGAAAAGGAACTAAGGAAAGTCTTTGATAGTCATGATATACTCAAGAGTCAAGCTCATAGCGTAAGTACATGAACTGTTCTAACAATACCTCTAACATAGATTGGGCGGGGGCCAAGATACTTGTCGGCTCACCCTCATAATATCAAGTGTTCAACACAAAAGGGATAACAAATAGTAAGAATAGCATAGCTAGTGTCCCCGAGCTTGAGGACTCACCAAAGCTTATCTTCCAATTTGCAAAAACTAGCCACGTGGAGGATGATCAAGAGGTGCTCTGGTTCATACAAGATAATATCATGTAGGCATAGAGTATGCAAGTATGTAGGATGCAATATAACAAGACAAAAGGCAGCGTAGTCAAAATGCATAATCATAAGCAATGGATAAGTATATTATCAATATGCGACATGCATGGTCAACACTTGGAGTAAAACATGTTTGTAAATCGTATAACTTTTATAGAACATAATGCATGTGTGGTAGAAGACCGACATCATAGACCAAGCAACTATTATTTGAAATCTAAGGCATATCACCCCCTTGGAAGGTGATTGAGGTATCTATCCCTCAACATGGTAGTATGGGCTTGTACCCCTCCTCCCAACAAGGTGGTCAAGGTATCTACCCCTCAACATAGTAGTATTGGCTTGTCAGCCCTGACAAGGAAGTCGAGGTATCTACCCCTCAACATGGTAGTATGGGCTTGTCACCCCCTAACAATGTTGTCGAGGTATCTACCCCTCAACATGGTAGTATGGGCTTGTAACTACCCAACAAGGTGGTCGAAGTATCTATGGCTCAATATGGTATTATGGGCTTGTCACCCCCGAACAAGGTGGTTAAGGCATGTCACCCCCTCAACAAGGTGATTGGGCATGTCACCCCCAACAAGGTGTGGTCAACTTGCACAACTATAGATAATTTTCATGAAATCAATACATATATGCAATAGCTTAGTCATCATAAATTCACTTAACGTGTAAACCATTTAATAGACCATCAATAACTTGAGAATCCTTGTCAAGACATTTTTATCAAACACTTGGTGGGTGTGTAATGCTAGTTCAAAATCATGCAATTCAAGAGTGAAATAATATGAGAAGACTCAATGTAAATCAACCCATCCACACATAGTAAAACCCTCATGTAAGATACATTGAAATCCATCATCAAATCTCATAATAGATCATAATTTCATAGCTCAAAACATGCATAGTCTCAATAGACAAAACCAATTCATAGTATAAGCTTGATATAGTTAAACATGCATAATCAATCAACATTTTATAAAACCTCAACATAATTTGTAATCAGTATCCTTAAAAAGAGATACCCATAGCTGATACAACTTCAAAACATGCATTTTCATAAAAAGGAGAATTGGGCTCCATAGGTGAAAGCACCCATTGGGTGAAACCCATATACCTTGAACTTGGGTTTTCTTGAGTTGAGGTTGAAGAGAACATAAAGCTCGAATGAAGTTCTTGAGATCTGAAATTAAGCTTGAGACACTTGAATTTGTGAAACGCCCCAAAAATGCCCCAAAAATGTGCTTCGAAAATGCCCATAATCATAATTTCAATATATCTCAAAATCTGTGTGCTATATCAAAAATTCAACTTTATATTCTTCATCGAGGGAAAAATTGAGTTGTAAATGGGTATAACCCCAATTTTAGAGGACCCGTAGCGAAATTTCATGTTCGGCAACTTCGTAAATTTGAGTGTACACCTACGTTGGCTCCACGACGCGACCCATCGCGGAGAATTGTGACTTCCTTATGTTTCCTATTTCGGCCTAAGCTTTGGGGTTTTCGCACCATGGCCTTTTATGCGTAAAAACGCCTATACTTAGCCATTTTCAACTTTATATCACTCAAAACTCTCTCAAAACCCTCCATAACATTTACCCAAAATTTCATCCAAATTCAAGAGTCCCAAGCCTAATTCCGGATCTCAAGAACTTCACTCAAGCTTCAAGTTCTAATTCAAATCTTCATCAAGGAAAGCGCCAATTTGAGGTATGTGGGTTTCAACCATTGGGTCCTTTCACCTATGGTGCCCAACTCTCCCTTTATGAAAAATTGCATATTTCAAAGATTAATTCATCTGTGGGTATCTCTAATTATGAATTTTGATTATAAATTATGTTGGGGTTTTACGAAATGTAGATTGATTATGTATGTTTAACTTTATAAAGCTTATACAATGAAATGGCTTTATCTATTGGGACTATGCATGTTTTGAGCTATGAAACTATGATCTATCATGAGATTTGATAGGGGGCTTTTTATGTATCTTGCATAAAGGTGTTAGCAAGTATTGGTGGGTTAATTTACATTGAGTTTTCTCACATGATTTCACTCTTGAATTGCATGATTCTGAACTAGCATTACACAGCTGCCAAGTGTTTGATAAAATGTCTTGTTAAGGATTCTTGAGTTATTCATGGTCTATTGCATGACTTATGAGTTAAGTGACTCTATGATGATAAAGGGATTATATGTATGTATTGAATTCATGGAAAGTACCTAAAGTGTTGCAAGTTGACCACACCTTGTCGAGGGGTGACATGCCCGTACTACCATGTTGAGAGGAGATACCTTGACCACCTTGTTGGGGAGTGACATGCCTGCACTACCAAGTCGAGTGCTAGATACCTTGACCACCTTGTTGGGGTGTGACATGCCCGTACTTCCATGTTGAGGAGTAGATACCTCGACTACCTTATTGGGGGGTGACATGCTCGTACTATCATGTCGAGGGGTAGATACCTTGAACGCCTTGTTGGGGAGTGACATGCCCGTACTACCATGTTGAGGGGTAAGTACCTTGACCATCTTGTCGGGGGGTGACATGCCCATACTACCATGTTGAGGGTAGATACCTTGACCACGTCACCGAGGGGTTGACATGCCACAGATTCCAAGTAATATATGCTTGGTCTATGATTATGATCTCTTCTTGCACATGTATTATGTTCTATACAAGCATGTTTTATTTCAAGCATTAATCATACATGCCATATTGTATTATACTTATCCATTGCTTATGATTACGCATTTTGACTATGTTTGTTGTGTCTTGTTGCATTGCATCGTACATACTTAGTACATTCAAAATATAATAGTGCATACTCTGTACATACGTGATGTTACCATGTAGGAACCGGAGCTCCTTATGATCATCCTCCGCGTGGCTAGTTGCAATATCTTGAGAAATAAGCTTTGGTGAGTCCTTATGTTCGAGGACACTAGCTCTACTACTCTTGCTTATGTTATTTCCTTATGTTGAACTCTTGATACTATGAGGGTGAGCTTGGAAAGTGTCTTGGCCCCCGATCTAGTCTATGTTTAGAGGTGTTGTTTGACATGTGATGTAATTGTGCTATGTTCTTGACTCTTGTTGTTTATGGTCATCTAAAGCTCCCCTTCGTCCCTGTATCCCTATTTTACTCTCTTATGTTGCTTAATTGCTTCCACAATCAAGGATGTGTAATTGATATGCTAAGAAGCTTGTTTGGGATCCCTTTAGGTTTCCATTTGCCGTGTCACGTCCAGGTCCTAGGCTTGGGTTATGACGATTTGGATGGGAATTTGATGAAATGGTTGAGAGGTTTTAGAGAGGTTTTTTGAGTGATATAGAGCTGAAAAATGGCTAAGTATAGGTCTTTTCATGCCTAAGTGGGCATGGGGCTATCACCCCAATGCCCTTAGGCCGAAGGAGGAAATTAAGGAAGTGCTTACACTGCTCTGTGGCAGGTCGTGTCACGGAGCCATCGCGGACCCCTACTATTTTGTAAAAAATTGGCGAAAATCTTTTTTTGCTACGGGTCTTCTAAAATCCATGTATACCCATTTCCCACTAAATTTTTCCCCTTGATAAAGAATATGAAGTCGAATTTTTGATATCACACATGAATTATGAGATATATGAAAATTACGATTATGGGTATTTCTGAAGCACATTTTTGGGGCGTTTCAATATCTATCCCTTGGGAACATTCATTCCCGAATGTTAAAAAAACGTACATAAGAGAAGTAATCATGAAGATTTCATCCCAACATGAATGCAACAAATGCCTTTAAGCAACACTTTCAAAAAGTCTCAACATGAGTGTAAAAAATCACCATAATCTTGTCAACATAAATACGAATGCATGCAAAATGACATAAGGGCTGAAACTTAAGACTTGAATTCATATGGGGACTTAAATTAGTACCTTCGGCTCGAGTAGAGTGGAATAGATATGGATATCGCTTTATCATGTTTGCCTCGCCTTCCCATGTAGCACTTTCAACTTGTTGGTTCCTCTAAAGGACCTTGACGGAAGCTACATCTTTGTTTCTCAACCTCTTCAGTTGTCTATCCAAAATCTCCATCGGGACCTCCTCATAGGTCAAAATATCTTCTACAACACCCACAATGTCCAAGGGAACTATAGCACTTGGTCACCCACACACTTTCTCAACATGGACACATGGAAGATTGGATGAACCTGTCCATCCCATAGGCAACTCCAACTCATATGCAACTTTACCCACTCTCCTCAAAACTTTATAAGGACCCAAAATCCTTGGGCCTAATTTCCTTTTCTTTCCAAATCAAACCATACCTTTAATAGTTGAGATTTTCAATTAAACCCAATCACCAACCTTAAACTCAAGATCCTGCCTCCTCACATCGGAATAGGTCTTTTGTCTACCTTGGGATGTTTTCAATGTCTCCTTAATCAACCTCTTCTTCTCCAAGGCCTCTATGACCAAATCCGGACCTAGAAAGGTCATCTCCCATACTTCAAATAACCCAATCGGTGATCTATAATGCCTTCCTTAAAGAGCTTCAAAGGGTGCCGTACCAATGCTTGAGTGGTAGCTATTGTTGTAAGCAAACTCAATGAGTGAAAGATGTTCATCCCAACTACCCTTAAACTCCAAAATGCAAGCTCTAAGCATATCCGTAAGAGTTTGGATAGTCCTCTTGGCTTGACCATCCGTTTGAGGATGAAAGGTCGTGCTAAGCTTAACCTTGGTACCAAGACCTCTTTGGAAGAACCTCCAAAAGTGAGAAGTGAATTGAACACCACGATCCAAAATGATAGACAAAGGCAACCTATGCAATCTAACCAACTCATGTATCAACTTGGCATAATCTTTGCCACCATAAGTAGTTTTCACCAGTAGGAAGTGAGCCAGTAAGCCAACTTTGTCATTCTATCCATAACCCAAATAGAGTCAAAATGCTTCCTAGTCTTAGGCAACCCAACCACAAAATCCATGTTGATGTCTTCCCATTTCCAAGTAGGGATTTCTATATCTTGTGCTAGGCCACCTGATCTTTGATGTTTGGCCTTCACTTCTTGGCAATTGTTATATCTGGATATGAATTTGGCAATGTCCCTCTTCATACCACCCCACCAATACAATTCCCTCAAGTCCCTATACCTCTTTGTAGAACTGGGGTGAATGGAATTGGATGAATTATGGGCCTCCTTCAAAATCAATTCTTTTAATTCATTCACATTCGGCACAAACAATCTAGTTTGGTACCTAAGGGCACCATCTCCCACTTGGGAGAAAACCTCCACTTTACCATCCTTTACCAAGGCCTTCGACTCTAGCAAGGTGGGTTAAGATTCTGTTTTGCCTTTACTTCCTCAATCAAAGAAGATTTAGAACCATCAACAACCACTACACCACCTTTATCAACTTCATTCAACCTAACCCCCAATTTAGGCAATCGGTGAACCTCTCTAGCCATATCTTTGCCACATCATCAACATGAGCTAGACTACCCATAGACATCCAACTTAGAGCATCGGCCATAACATTAGCTTTGCCGAGGAAATAATACATAGTCATATCATAATCTTTAAGGATCTTAACAACCTTCTTTGTCTCAAGTTAAGATCTTTTTGGGTGAACACGTATTGGAGACTCTTGTGGCCGGTAAACACAACAACATGAACCCCATATGAGCAGTGATGCCAAATTTTCAATACAAATACCACAACGGTCAATTCAAGACCATGGGTGGGATAATTCTTCTCATGCACCTTAAGTTGTCTACAGGCATACGCTATCACCTTACCACTTTGCATCAAACCACACCCCAAACCAATTCTTCAGGCATCACAATATACAACAAATCCTTCCAACCCTTCCGGTAGAGCCAAGATAGGAGCGGAGACAAGCTTATTTTTCAAGGTCTTGAAACTCTTTTCACATTCATCGATCCAAACAAATTTCTCCTTCTTTTGGGTCAAATTACTCATAGGAGAAGCAATAAAAGAGCAGCCATTTACAACTCTCTGGTAATAACCTGCCAAACCTATGAAACTTCTAATGTCTGGTAGAGTCAAAGGTCTAGGCCAATTTCTAATCACCTCCGTCTTCTAAGGATCCACTTTAATGCCCTCACCCGACATCACATGCCTTAGAAAAGCAACCTCTTTCAACCAAAACTCACATTTTTCATATTTAGCATACAACCTCTCCTCCCTTAAGATTTGCAACACCACCCTCAAGTGATTCACATGCTCCTCCTCACTATAGGAATAAATCAAGATATCATTAATGAAAACCACCACAAACAAGTCAAGGTAGGATTTAAAGACCCTATCCATCAGATCCATAAATATAGTCAGTGCATTAGTCAGCCCAAAGGACATAACCACAAACTCAAAGAGCTCATACCTAATCCAGAAAACCATCTTGGGAAAGTCACATTTCCTCACTTTCACTTGGTGATACCAGGATCGAAGGTCAATCTTAGAAAAGTGACTAGCCCCTTGAAGTTGGTAAAAAAGGTCATCAATCCTTGGTAGTGGGTACTTGTTTTTTATGGTGACTTTATTAAGTTACCGGTAATCAAAGCACATTCTAAGAGAACCATTCTTTTTCTTCACAAATAATACCAGTGCACCCCGAGGTGACTTACTAGGCCTTATAAAACCCTTTTTCGACAAATCCCTCAATTGCTCCTACAACTCCTTCATCTCCGTAAGGGCCATATGATATGGGGAATAGAAATGGGTTGAATTGGGAAGAAGATCTATAACAAAGTCTATTTCCTTTTTGGGGGGAACACCGGGAAGCTCACCGAGAAAGACATCAAGAAACTCATTAACTACCGAAATCAACTCAATAGGAAGGACTTTGGACTCAACATCCCTAGACCTCACAAGATGATAGAGACAACCCTTAGAAATCAACTTTTAGGCTTTAAAGCAAGAAATGAATCTATACTTGACCACCACATCACAACTTTTCCACTAAAGGATGGGTTCATTAGGGAATTAGAATTTAAACCTACGGGTTCTACAATCAGTAGAAGCATAATATGCGTGCAACCAATCCATCCCAAGAATGACATCAAAATCCACCATATCTAACTCACCAAAATCACAGGTCAAGATTTTATGCTAAACAAAAACACGACAATTTCTACACACACCTTTTTAGCAACAATAGACTCACCGACGGGGGTTGACACTTCATAAGGTTCACAAAACAATTCGGGACTAACATGAAGCTTTTTAGAAACAAAAGGAGTAATAAAAATAAGAGTGGCACCCGCGCCTATCAATACATACACATCATAGAAACCTTTAACATATCGATTACGACATGGGGCACCTCATCCATCCCTTCTCTCCCTTGAAAAGCGTAGAATCTATTTTTCCTTGGAGCACCCTCTTGTTGGCCTCCACTCCCTTTATGACCCGCATTTACACCTTGGCCTTGTGGACGACCATCTCTGCTTTTGTTGTGAGCACGAGGACAATCAATCATCTTACGACCCACTTCTCCACAACCATAGCAGGCATTAGAGTTCTTCAAACATGGGCTATTATGGCTACTACCACATCTTTGGCACATAGGGTTAGGCACTACACCACCACAACCTTGGAACCTTAGGTTGTCATTAGCAAACATTTTATTAGGAGCATTGTAAGACCCTTGGCCTTGAAACTTGTGGCCTTGAGGAAACTGGCGACCCTTGGAATTTTGGAATCCACCTTCAAAACAAGGCCTCTTGGACTCACCATTTCTTCTCTTTCTAAGCTTTTCCCCATCTAGTTGTTCGGCATATGTCATGAGGCGTGACAAATCCATATCACCTATTAGCATGGAAGCACGACACCCCTCATTAATCAAATTGGACACACCTGACACAAATTTGTTCATCCTAGATCTCGGCTGGGCAACTAATTTTGGGGCGTACTTGGAGAGTTGGTTGAATATGAGGGCTCCTCACAGTCATGGAACCCTTCTTAAGGTTCATAAACTCCATCTTTTTTGCCTCCTTTAGCTCTGTAGGAAGGAACCTGTTGAGGAATGTGGCTTTGAACTCCTTCCAAGGAATAGCATCTTCATCTCTCCTCTCCAACTTCCATTAGATGAACCAAATTTGGGCCACACCTTTGAGTTGGTAGGACGCTAACTCCGCTTTCTCCTCTGAATTGAGCCCCATAATAAAGAGCACTTTGCACACCTCATCGATGAACTCTTAGGGATCCTTATCTGTCTTGGATCCATGGAACTCCAGTGGGTTCATTCTAGTGAAATCCCCCACCCTAGAAGCTGGAGTGGGAGCATGAGGGGCTTGGACCTTTTGGTGAATTTGGTGGGCCATAGCTCGAGCCAACATCGTAATAGCATCCTGGAACTCATATTGGACTACCCCTCTACCTTGAGGAGCTTGAGGAGCGGGAGGGGCCGGTTGCTCCTCGTCTGTATAGGCTCTCCTTAGTCTCCCTCTTGGAATCGGCATGATCTAGAAGAGCAAAGATCATTTGTTATGGAAAAAGCCTTATACTCACCTCTAATGCACGATACAGACCATGAAGAAGTGGAATATTTCCTAAAGCGCCTCATAGCCTCCCATTCATAGTTGTGGCGCGCTTCACAACCATGAATAAGACTCTAACTGAAGCAGTGTGTTGGATTTCGAGGACCATTAACAGCCTAGTTCTCTGATACTAATTTTGTACGACCCAAGCTTAGGTCCTTGATGTGACACGGCGAATGGGGAACCCAAAGGAACCCAAAACAAGCCTCTCACCATGTCAATCACATATCCTTGGTTGCAGAAGCAAAATAATAACATCAAGAGATACAAATAACAGAAAAGGTACTAAGGGAAGTCTCTGATAATCATAAATTCTCAAGAGTCAAGCTCATAGCATAAGTACATCAATTGTTCCAACAACACCTCTAACATAGATTGGGTGGCGGCCAAGACAATTTCTGGGCTCACCCTCATAGTATAAAGTGTTCAACATAAAAGGGATAACAAATAGTTAGAATAGCATAGCTAGTGTCCCCAGGCTTAAGGACTCGCCAAAGCTTATCTTCCAAATTGCAAAAAACAAGCCATGTGGAGGATAATCGAGAGGCGCTTCAGTTCCTACATAGTAACAGTGCGTAGGTGTTGAGTATGCATTAGTATGTTTGAATGTACTAAGTACGTAGGATGCAATGCAACAAGACATAAGCCAACATAGTCAAAATTCATAATCATATGTAATGGATAAGTATATTATCTATATGGCATGTATGGTCAATGCTTGAAGTAAAACATGCTTGTAAATTGTGTAACATATACAGAACATAATACATGTGTGGTAGGAGACCATAATCATAGAGCAAGGAACTATTACTTTGAATCCTAGGTATGTCACCCCTTTTGAAGGTGATTGAGGTATCTACGCCTCAACATGTTAGTATGGGCTCGTGATCCCCCAACAAGGTGGTCGATGTATCTACTCCTCAACATGGTAGTATGGACTTGTCACCCCCCAATAAGGTTGTCGAGGTATCTACCCCTCAACATTGTAGTTTGGGCTTGTCACCTCCAAAAGAGGTGGTTGAGGCATGTCACCCCCTCAACAAGGTGATTGGGCATGTCACCCCCCAACAAGGTGTGGTCAACTTGTAACACTATAAATACTTTTCATGAATTTAATACATACATCCAATCCCTTAGTCATCATAAAGTCACTTAACTTGTAAACCATGTAATAGACCATCAATAACTTAAGAATCCTTGTCAAGACATTTTATTAAACACTTGGTGGGTGTGTAGTGATAGTTCAAAATCATGAAATTAAAGAGTAAAATAATATGAGAAAACTCAATGTATGCCGACCCACTAACACATAGTAAAACCCTCATCTAAGATACCTTGAAATCCATCATCAAATCTCATAATAGATCATAGTTTCATAACTCAAAATATGCATAGTTTCAATAGACAAAACCAATTCATAGTATAAGATTGATATAGTTAAGTATGCATAATCAATCAACATTTCATAAAACCCCAATATAATTTGTAATTAAAATCTAGAATAAGAGATACCCATAGATGATACAACTTGAAAACCTGTAATTTTCATAAAAAGGAGAATTGGGCTCCATGGCTGAAAGGACCCAATGGATGAAACCGAAATACCTCGAACTTGGGTTTTCTTGACTTGAGATTGAAGAGAACTTAAAACTTGAATGAAGTTCTTGAGCTTCGTAATTATGATTGAGACACTTGAATTTGGTGTCATGAACCCTTCCTTGGGCCTAAATGTGACTGCGAATAGGGAACCTGAAGGAACCCCAAACAAGCCTCACAACATATCATTACACATCCTTGGTCGTGGAAGCAATTACAATGATGATACGAGATAAGCATAAACAAGGGCAATTGGGACTAAGGGTAAATTCTTGTATCATAATCATCAAGAAACAGTAGAGTCAAGGCTCGCAGCATAGATATATAATATGTCCAACAACACCTCTACTACATAGATAAGAGCGAGGGCCAAGACAACAACCGGGCTCATTCATAGATAACGTATACATAAAACAAATATAGTTAGTTTTGTATCTTTCTCTATCTTCCAAAAAACCATTTGGAACATAGCATGAGATCTTAAGCAATGTCCCCGGAAAGGAGGACTCACCAACAAACTTGAGTGAAACTGTACTAGCCACGTAGGTGGAGATGCTCAAGAGGGGCTCCGATTCCTATATGGTGATATTATATAGGCATACAATATATGTTAGTACGTTGGAATATACTAAGTATGTAAGATGCAATGCAACAAGGGATAGGTAATAATCGGAATACATAATCATAGTAAGAGAGAGTATATTAGCAACATGACATGTATGAACAATACTCATAGTGAAACATGCCTGAAGATAATCATTCTTACATAGCTTGTTTAACCCAATAAGGTGACATAATTAGATCATCCAATTACCTTGTACTAGAGGGTGAGAATATAGCATGAGTCATAACACCTCGTAGTAAGTAATGGGTGGTACATGAGGGTAAATAGATAGCATAATTTATAACCCCTACATGTAAACAATTGATAATAAATAACACATGAGCGTAGAATGTAGCAGAGGTCATAACCCCTATATGTGTGCATATGAGGGTGAGGCACTCCACATAGTTCATAACTCCTTCATAGGAGTACATTGCATAACCTCAAATCATACACGAGGGTAAGAAGTACAACATAGTTCATAACCCCTACATGTAGAAATGAGTATGTGAATACCACATGAAGGTAGAAGGTAGCATAGGTCATAACCCCTTCATATGTGTACCTTGCATAACCTCAAACCATACACGAGGGTAAGGAGTACAACATAGTTCATAACCCCTACGTGTAAATATGAGTAAGTAGCATCGCTTCATACATGAGGGTAAGGTGTACAACATAGTTCATAACCCCTACATGTAGAACTTAGCCTTGTGCTAGAGGGTAAAGCATATAACATAGTGCATAACCTCTTCTAGCAGGCTTCACAATTTACAAGAGCACAAACCTTAGCATAAGGACTCAATAACTCATCAACGATTTCGCAAGAACATAATAACATGAGAGCCCAACATTCAAACATAAAAATAGATCATCATCAAACATTGCCTTGCATTAATATAAAAAGGCTCACAAGAAGTATAATCTTTGAAAAAGGGCTTAGTGATGTGCTGTCAAAATACAACACATTTGATATCCAAATAAGGGATTTTGTGAGTTCTTAATATGACCTTTTATGGTTTTTATGTTGTTCTTGCAAAAAAGTTAGGTTGGCATGATTTTGAAGAAAAGTTGCTGATTTTGCTGAATCATAGGACATACTAGCTCATCTAAGAGTCCTAGCCCAAGCTACGAGTCTTAGGGTGTGTCGTAGCAAGAAACAGAGACAAAAATTTAGAAATCTGCTAAGTGGAGGCCACCCCTATGAGGCCATCCTACTAGTCATAAGTCTCACCACGACTCATATAGGTGGATTCATAGCAAGAATCAGACATAAAAAAATATTGGATAAAAAACTGAAGGCCAAGACTACGAGAGGAACATACGAGTCATAGCTCAAGCAACGACTAATAGCTGTGGTTCGTACCAGTTCTGTCCAAGATGCTAAGAACCTGATATGAGACCCCAACTACAACTCGTAGGTCACCCTACGAGTCATACCTACAAGGGATACCAGCTGCCAGCTGTCTTTTCTGTGTTATCTTTAGGGTTTATTTGTAAACACTATAAATACATTAAGTTTTTTATGAGGAGATTCCAGATTTTTAGAAGATAGGACTTGTCTTTGAATATTCTCTCAAGAATATTTTAGGGTTTTAGATTAGTTTATTATTCTCTCTTGGAAAACCCATCTTGGGGATTCTGAGTCTTGCTTTATATTCATTGTTGATCAATCAAGCTTTTTTGTTTGCCACTTGTGGTGCCTACACTCTTCAGTATTTTGTTAAAAGTTTCACTAATGTCTAGTATTTGCATTTTTGCTTGTTTTGCCTTATCCATGAGTAGCTAAGCACCCATAACTTAGGGTTGCGGGAATCATGGGTAGTTGACTTGAAATAACCTAGGTTTATTGCATTTCTACGATTGGGGTTTGCATGTATTGTCTATTTCCCTTCATTACGATTATCATTTGGTTGTGGCCAACCCCAAACCTCGCCTACTATGACTAGCCCGACCAAGGTAATGACGAATAGGAAAAGGGAAGTAGATGACCGGATTCAACTGATGTGTTATCGTCTAATCAACCAAACTTGACCAAGGGGAGATTGACTGGGACAATTGGTAACGGTTAGTTAGCATGCCATGGTGGCCGACCAAGCGCCATGGTGAAATTCGTCCTTCAACTTCACAAGAGGGTTAGAAGAACCTAAGTTACCATCCTGCATGTGAATTTCCAATTGTAGTTATGTTACCTAGGGTAATTGAGTCAATGAACCATGGTGAACAGAATTCCCATGTTCTCCCTAAAATTGAGTGTTCTCTTGCATTATAGTTTAGTGTTTATTTTACTTTGTTTTTGAATCATAACCCCCCCCCCCCATTTAGAGATTTTAGTTATGTATGCTTGAAGTGATTAGTAGTGGATTCTTGTAGTAAAGCCCAGTATGACCTGTGGATTTGACCCTAACTTTAGGTTAGGTTAGTTACTGACAGCAGCCGCTTTCTTATTGGAGCGTGAACATCATAACTTAGCTTCATACTTGCAATACAATAAGTGCTTTACTTGTTTAAATAGACATATATTCATTCCTTTTATCATCATATAGACATTCAACTCATAAGACATGCATTGGACCATCAATTCCTCAAGTACCCTAAACCGGACATTTTATCAAACACTTGAAGGGTGTGTAGTACTAGTGTAAAAACATGCAATTCAAGGTGAAATCATGCTACAGGATCCAATGTAAAACAATTAATAGATACTTGGCAATACTAAGGGTGAAATTCAACCTTCAACTTCACAAGAGGGTGGAGCAACCCTTGTAGGCCTTTGAGGATATTACTAAGTATTGATTGATGGTTTTAAATTGGATTTAATTGCATGTTTTCACTCTTGAATTGGATGGGTTTACACTAACACTACACACCCGTCAAGTGTAGCATGGTTTGAGAAAATGTCCGGTTTATGATTCTTTAGTTTTTGAAGGCCTAAAACTTGGCATATGAGATATATGACTTTATGACGAAGAAATATGTTGTATATGTGTTACTTTCATGATAAGTTTCTATAGTGTTACATGTTGACCATAACCTTATTGTGGGGTTGGTACCTTGACCACTTTGATGGAGGGTGTTAAGTCCATTAACCTTGTTGAG
>JAPFFP010048134.1:0-32348 GCA_026153255.1 Solanum medicagineum
TTGGGTGTTTATTCAAGTTTCCTCTCCTTTGACTTATCGTGCTAAAGTGGTTAGGAATTAGGATCAAACATGGTTAATGAATCAAAGAAAGGGGATTGACTTAAGATCTGGCTAACCAAAGAAAAAGGCTAAAGCTCAAAAGGGCTAACTAAGGATGATTTCATTAGATGGATACAAATCTTAATGATATTGAGCTACCAAAGAATTGTCTAGAGCCTTTCCTCTAAGTCCAATCCCTACCAAGTCTAATCTACATACCAGACAAGTTCTAGTAACTATTGCAACATCAACCCACAAATATGCTCACGCACTTTTGGCACACTTCCATCATAAGGCTAACACTAGAATCACCATCTCATTATTCACATGAATTCAAAATTAAGTATATACACAGTTGTGACTTACAGGATCCAAGCATTAAATTACTAGGAGTTCAAGCGATAGTTATCTAGGTTCACATGCTCGACATACAATGCTTGGTTGTACAACTACCGACACTCTAAATGAGACTCAATTTGACAAATACCCTTAGGATGGTCATCATCCATCCATCATATGGCCTCATCACTCAACTATGACTACTGCTACTATTCACAACATGACCATAAGACTGAAGATATAAGTAACTAACACTAAAATAATGCATCATTAGAACATTCACATTCAAACATCCATGCATCCCATAGTCAATAGTTATAGACCCAAAATAATATGAAAATGTTGTCAAACATAAACCAGCACATAGAAACATAACTAAGAAATAAAAAGAAGTCTTAATACATGCCAAATTAATAGAAATAAAGCGTATCAAACAGAATAATCTCCATCCCACACTTAGACTTAGCACTACCCTTAGTGCTAACCATACAAAACCTGTGAAGTGGGAATCAAGGTGCTCAATCCTCGGGGCCAGGCAGAATGGGCTTACCCCTAATAGTGACATGTGGCTCCTCCTCTATGTCCTCCTCCTCTGTGTTTGAGCTAGCACGCATATCATCGGGGTTTGTAGGAATGTCATCCTCCATGGGATCGACAAATTGAGGATCGATGCCCAATACCGCATTAGCATGGGCATTCAGTAGGTAACAAGCAGCAACTTTCTGGGGCTCCTTTGGGGTGGATGGGCGTCCACAGTACATGCAGGCCATGATCAACTCATCACAGTAGCTCCTCTCGGCGTTGGTGAGCACCGAGCCTATAGACACCTCAGGCTTCTTAATGTTGGTGACCACATTAGGGGGTGCCTCTATGTGTGGACAATAGTTTGCCTCCTCAGTGGGTACACTTGTAAGATGACACAGCTTAGTAATAAGGCCGCGTAAAGCATACCTATGTCCTTTGTGTACCTTTGCCTTTCGCATCGTAGACTTGAAGATTGCGCTAAAATTAATGTCCATCCCAATCATCAGGGCATAAGCCAGACACACTCTATCTCTCATGACAGTGGTGAACTGCTGTCCCGGAAAGAAAGAGTGGTTCACAATCTTAACCCAGACCCGAGCTTCCCTGTTCATGTGGTCGAACAGGAATGACAGATGGTAACCTTTATCAGCATGGCAAATCCACTTGGTAGTGGAATTTGCCCCAGCCAGTCAGCGGTAGATGGGCCTATAGGGTGGGTGAAGCTGGAGCTCCTGGAAACTACCCATGGGTATCCCATCTGGGGTGTCGAGGACCCTATTAATCACAATTGGAGTGATGTTGACCTCCGTCCCTCAAACTATCACCACCTTAATCCGCGGATCCTTACTCATGTTTGTATATAATTCCTACACAAGACTTAAGTTGCAATGTCACAACTCCTCAAACAAGAAGGTTAGCCTGTAGTCTATGCACCACTGGAAGATGCGCAGGTACTCCTTAGCTAATGAATCCGCATCCAAGGGAATATCTGGGCAATACTTGGATTCATTGTGGTACTTATACCTATGCTTTCCTTCCTCATTAATCGCCTTAAACCCAAAATGGACCTGTTGGACCCTTCTCTCCGGGGCTTTGGGCACTTCCGGGATGTCCCTGGCCCTTCTTCTGGTGTTAGAGGCCCCTGCCCCACTAGTTTGGCCTGTACTACGATCACGAGAAGCCATGTGATCCTGCAAACACACAAACAAGCCCAAAATCAATACAAAAACACAAGCAGGGCCCTTAAAACACAGTGAGCTACACCCACAACCCCATATTATATTCAAGCCACGTATTTAGAAGGTACTCAACCTTCCCAACATACTACAGGCTACTTTAGACAACAATCCGACAACATACCACCTATTCCAAGTCAACAAGACCACCCCAAAACTTTGAACCAATATTTACATCAATCACATGCTCAACCCATTATTCACAATAGTAATTTCAAGTAATTCAACCCCCCCCCCCTAAACAGTGTATCAAGCATAAGTGAACCTAGGGACACTCAACAATGCATCAAAAGACAATTAAACAACCCCACACTTGGAATTTTGCAATACCTAACACAATAGTATCAAGTCATTAACAATTCAAGTTCAAGATTACAAAATCCCTAATTTTCCCCATATTCACCCTCAATTTTGGCCTAGGGTTTTCAATCACCACTATCAAGCATAAAAGTTCCGTAATTTAAGAAATGAGGCCAAACAGTCATACACCCAACAACAAGCAACTCAAACTAAGCAAGAGACAACTTCACTTTCACCCCAAGAAGCATATAGATATTCAACCCAACCAAGAACAAGAAACATAGTGAGAGAAACTTACTTGTCCTGATGAATAACGCGAGAGAGAGAAGTGATTTCTTGTGAAATTCAAGATGCTTCGCGGATTGATATTGGAATTGGAGTGTCAGAAGTGAACAATTTGAGAGAAAAATGGGGGAAAATAGGGGGGGTCAGGTTTCATTGTAAAAATGCGGAGAAAAAGAAAAAAATCAAGTGGGGGTATTTAAAGGGGTGGGGTCGCATGAAATTAAGGAAAAACTAAAGCATGTCTGCTACATGTTTGTGTCACGCGCGTGGACTTGGACTTGCCTTAATTTTTTCTCATGTTTTAGCAGCTACCAAGCGCATAGATCAATGTGCATCCGTGATGCATCAGCGTGCGGTGCAGTTGCGCATGCACAATGTATGGGGCTCTAAAAAAATTTTTTTTTAGCTCCGGACCCCGTAAAATTTCCCTAATACCTGAATATACTACAAAACACAAAAACATGTTAATTTGGCAAAAAAATACAAAAAAATACCCAACGAATCATCGAAAATTGAGGACGGAAAAATTTGTACAAAAATGCAGGGGGTCCGCGACGTGCCACTATCGCGAACCTACACTTGGTGCAATTTTTTGAATTTAGTTATAGTTTTTTTAGGAAAAATAATATAAAATAAAGAAACACTAAGATACTGTTACCTTACCACAGGTTTCCTCCCGTGCAGCGCTGGATTTACCGTCGCGACATGATGCACCATGTGCTTACTCATCATTGGCTAACTCAATGGCCTCTTCAAATTTGGTTGTCTCTTCACCCTAATAGTGCTTGACACGTTGATCATTTACCAAAAAAGTTTGGTTAGAGGTCTCATCCTTCAGTTCTACCACTCCATGGGGTGTCACGGCTACCACCACATAAGGTCCACTCCATTTGGACCTTAACTTACCTGGAAATAATTTCAAATGAGAATTAAAAAGCAATGCCTATTAGCCCGACTCAAAATTGCGCTTGATAATATGCCGATCATGCTATCTTTTGGTCTTTTCCTCATCCAGTTTTGCATTCTCATATGCTTGGAGCCAAAATTCATCAAACCCCTCCAGCTGCTCCAACCTTTTTCTTCCAGCAAAGCTCAGGGTCTAGATTCAGCCTCTTAATTGCCTAGTATGCTTGGTGCTCGAGCTCAACTAGAAGATGACAAATTTTACCGTACACCAACTGGTGTGGAGATGTGCCGATTGGAGTCTTGTAAGCTGTTCGGTATGCCCATAACGCCTCATCTAGTTTTACAACCCAATCTTTTCTAGTGGCATTCACCATCTTCTACAAGGTTTGCTTAACCTCTCGGTTTGACACTTCGACTAGTCTACTTGTCTGTGGGTGATAAGTTGTAGCTACCTTGTGCCTCACTCCGTATTTATCTAAGCGTTTCTTCACTTTTTGGTTAAGAAAATGTGTGCTTCCATGACTAATGATGGCTCTTGGAGTTCCAAAACGAGTGAAAATGTGCTTTTTTAGAAACTTGCTTACCACGTTGGTATCATTAGTAGGTAGAGCTGCTTCTTCTACCCATTTTGACATATAGTCAACTGTTGTCAGGATGTAGTGATGGCCAAAAGACGGTGGTAATGGACCCATGAAATCTATCCCCTAAACATCAAAGATTTCCACCTCCAAGATATTATTCAAGGGAATCTCATGCCTTTTGGATATAGCGCTGGTCTTTTGACAAGCATCACAGGCCCTTACGAACTGTACAACATCTTTGAAAAGAGTGGGCTAGAAGAAACCTGATTGCAGCACTTTATGAGCTGTATGTTCACCTCCATGATGGCCCCCATAAAGAGAGGCATGACATCTCTCTAAGATCTTCTGCATCTCTATCTCAGGAACACATCTTCTCACCATTCGGTCTGCCCCTTGTTTGAAGAGATACAACTTATCCCAGATGTAAGCCTTTGCATCATGAGGTAGCCTTTTTCTTTGCTGATTTGTAGCATCCGGAGGAAACACACCACTGACCAAGTAATTCACTATGTATACATACAAAGGTAGTTGTTCTACTTCCAATGCCAGCAGCTTCTCATCGAGGAACTCTTCTTTTATCTGCATTTGCTCACTTATGTAAGCATTATTCTCCAACCGAGACAAGTGATCAACAATCTGATTCTCACACCCACTGTGATCTTTAATCTCAATATCGAACTTTTGGAGCAATAGGATCCATCTAATCAGGCAGGGCTTAGCATCATTCTTGTTGAACAAGTATCTTATGACATCATGGTCTGTGAACACAATAACTTTGGTCCCAACTAAGTATGATCTGAACTTGTCAAATGCATATACTTGTGCTAGCATTTCCTTTTCAGTAAATGTGTAATTGCTTTGAGCTGCATCCAAAGTCTTACTGGAATAGTATATGGAGTGGAACACTTTCTCACTGCGCTACCCCAATACTGTGCCCACCGCCGTATCACTAGCATCACACATGAGCTTGAATAGGAGCTCCCAATCAGGTGCTATTAGTTTTAGAGCCTCAACCAGCTTCTTCTTCAACAACTTGAATGCTTGCAAACAAGAAACATCAAAGTTAAAGGGTAACTCTTTCTCCAGGAGGGCGCACAACGGCTTTTCAATTTTGGAGAAGTCCTTGATAATCTGCGATAGAACCCCCATGTCCGAGAAAGCTTCGGACTCCTTTAACTGACACCGGTGGAGGTAGCTTATCTATCGCCTCAATTTTCACTGTCCACCTCTAAACCATGTTTCGATACTTTGTGCCCCAAGACTATCCCCTCCTTAACCAGGAAGTGGCATTTTTCCCAGTTGAGAATGAGGTTAGTCTCCTCACATCTTGCTAACACTCTATCCAGATTTTGCAGACACATCTCAAAGAACTCACCAAAGATATAGAAATCATCCATGAATACCTCTATAAAGTCCTCCACCATGTCATAGAATATGGCCATTATGCACCTTTGGAAAGTGGTTGGAGCATTGCACAAAACAAAGGGCATGAGTTTGAAAGCATAGGTTTCATAAGGACATGTGAAGGTTGTCTTCTCTTAGTCTTGGGGTGCAACGGTGACTTGGTTGTACCCCAATTATCCATCCAACAAGTAGTAGTATTCTTGCTCAGCGAGTCTGTCCAGCATTTGATTAATGAAGGGCATTGGGTACTGGTCTTTGCAGGTGGCGTCATTCAACTTTCTGTAATCTACGCAGATACGCCACCCTATCACCATTCTTGTTGGGATCACCTCATTCTTGTCATTGGTGACGACTGTCATCCCTCCCTTCTTAGGTACACATTGCACTAGACTTACCCACTTGCCGTCAGAGATGGGGAAGATGATGTCCGCATCCAACCACTTAATCACTTCCTTTTCACTACCTCTTTCATGAGTAGATTCAATCTTCTCTGTGGTTGGGCCATTGGCTTGTGATCTTCTTCCATGAAAATCCTGTGCATACACAAGGCTGGGCTAATGCCATAGATATCTGACATTTGCTAACCCATTGCTCTCTTCCTCTTCTTTAAAAAACCACAACAACATCCACCTGGGCTGTAATCAATGAGTCAGACAAACTTACAGGTAAAGTATTATTTTCACCAAGAAATTCATACTTGAGATTTGATGGCAACTCAAGATGAGGAGCTTTTTCAACTTAGGGTTTGGGTGGTGGTCGCAATACCCTGTTCAATGGCTCATCCATTTTCTTAAGGATGCTGACATTGTGAGTGTTCAACACACTTTCTATTTCTTTGACCTCTGTATCATCCACTAGCCCTTGATTCAGTAATACTCTGGCTAGTAGATCTGTGATCTCAACTTGGCTCATTATTACCGCAGTATCTATCACTGTGATGGTTGCCAAATCATCATATACATCTGGCAGCTTCATTGCTTTGTAGACATCGAATGCCTCAACTTTATCATGGGCACTCATGGTAAGCCTCTCTACTGCTACATCAATCAATGCCCCTCCTGTAGCTAGGAACGGGCACCCAAGAATGAATGGGGCCTCAGGGTCCAGTACAAAATCCAAGATGACAAAGTCCACGGGAAAAATGAGGGATCCCACTTGAACTAAGACATCCTCAATCACACCATATGGCCTTGCAGAACAATATGCCAATTGTAAGACAATGGTGGAGGACATTGGTCTCCCAAGCCCCATCTTCAAGAGCGTAGAACTAGGCATGAGGTTGATACTTGCACCCAAATTAGATAGACCTCTTGCATTCAGATAGTTCCTAATGGTTACTTGCACAGTCTAGCTCCCAGGATCATTCAACTTAGCTAGCAAGTGAGATCTATTAACAATCTTGGAGCTGCAAGCCTTTGTGAGTGCCACCATCTCATACTCAGCCAACATGTTCTTGTTGGTGACAATTTCTTTCACATGTTTGGCATACTTCGGAATTCCCTGCAAAACATCAATCGAAGGTAAGTTAATTTGTACTTGTTTTAGCAGCCCGATGAATTTCTAAAAACAATCATCGTCCTTCTTCTTCCTCATCTTTTGTGGAAATGGATGGGGAGATTTAGGCAATGGAGTTGCCTCATCAGTACTTGAGCTGGGATTTCCAGGCTCATTATTCTATGCAGTGCTTTGAACAGTCCCCTCCTTCTTTTTTAGGACCAACTCAGTCAAAGGTCTCCCACTTCTCGTGCTGACTGCATTAACCTGCTTTAGGTTAGGGTTAGTAGTACCTGGCAGACCTCTGTGAGGCCTGGAGTTCAAAGAGCTAGAAAACTACCCCAACTATTTCTCTAAGTTCTGGAGACCCTACTTGTTCCTCTGAATATCCTCATCTTGTCTATTCTAGTTCGCCAGAATTTGCCTCAACACCTCACTATCAATCATATTGTTTGGGTTAGCCTGTCTTGCAAGCTACTACATTTGTTGATTGTGGTATGCATTGCCACCCTATGGTCTCTGCTGATGTGGCCCCTGATTATGCTAATTGCCTGTGTTGTCTACTCCCCCACAAACATCACACCAACCATTTTATTGCTATTGTACCATATTGACCGAGGTTGGTTGTTGACCCACCGCCACCGGTGCTTGTTATTGTTGACCCAAAGCCAGGTTATTGAAGTAAGTGGTCATCACGTTCTGCATGGCTGACATCTGAGCCTCCAGGGCAGTTATAACACCAATCTCCAACCCATCGGCTTGCTTTTGGACTACCGGTTGGATTGATCCTCTATTCCATTCTATGTTTCCTTGTGCAATCCTATTGAGAAGAGCATACAACTCATCGTATGCCTTCTCTAGTGCCTATCCACCTACAGCTGAATCAAGGAGAATCTTGGTGTTGGGTTCCAATCCTTCAATGAAGGTATGGACCAACACCTCGTTAGCTTGACAATGGTGTGGACAATTTATCAAAAGAGTTTTAAACCTGTCCCAAGCTTGATACAGATTTTCTCTAAGCCTTTGCTTGAAGCTCAGAATCTCACTCCTGAGTTTTGTTGTCTTGCCAAATGAGAAGCATCGCGTGAGGAACTTGCGAGCAAGATCATCCCAGGATGTGATAGAGTTTGGTAGCTCAATTTCTAGCCACCTTCATGCTTCCCCCAGCAGTGAGAAGGTAAACAAGGTCATCAACACATAGTCTTTATTCACCCCAGTTGGGATGAATGTATCAGCTATTTCTAGGAAGTTCTAAAGATAGACGTGTGGGTCTTCATGTGGTAACCCGGTGAACTATCCAGTAGAGTGTAGTAACTAAACCATGTTCTTCTTAAGTTCCGACCGACCACCAAGCTCCGGCTTAAGGAAGCAGCTAGTGACATTTGTGGTCCTCAGGATTGCCACATCCCAAACTAGCCTTGGTGCTAGTGGTCAAGATGCTGGTGGTGCAGGTGGATTTTCTTCTGCCATTTCCTCTCTAACAGGAACAATTTCTTCTTTATTATCCTTTTGATACTCTGGTTCAATGAGTTCAATTGGTGGTGTTTGGAACAACACCCCTGCTCTCATTTTCGATTGAGGAAAACAAGAATCCTGATCTTCCAGTTTAATAACCAATTACATACAAAACAGCACAACTAAGATCAAATGTAGTGAACACAACAAAACTAGACAACTTAGATAATTAACCAATTAACTTCAATTCCCCGGCAAAGCCGCCAAAAACTTATTGCTCTCTAGCGCATGCAAGTGTACGTGGTGTAACAAGTATATAGTGGCCCTGATTAAGGGGCTGGGTTGTCAAATCTAGGGGATTTAAATGAAATTAGTAGACAATCCACGCTATCACATTTGAAGTACTTTTAGTAAAAATATTGAGAGATTTATGCAAAGAAATTAAATAACTAAACCACTTCTAATCTAAATTTGTTTTTGTTGTTCAAATATCAATTAATGAGCGATTCTAAGGTTGTAACCTTAATAACTCCATTTAGTCTCAAAGTTTGCACCTATGTTTGGGTTCCTAACTACTGTTTCACGGGGTTAAAATTACCTGAATAGGGTTGCACGCCCTCTGTCGACCTACTGTTATTGGTTGCCTAACTACATTGTTGAGCGGGGATAGACAAACTAATACAAGTGATTTAACGTTATCTTCCTGTATTATGAACCAAGTTAGGTGAAGGATAGTTGTCACGGGTCTCCCTTACATGAATCAACCTAGTTTCCTCATCGACAAAGCTCCCTATATTACAGTGTTCTATTCATTCCAACATCTCTTGAATTCAGAGTGAACTAATTTACCACCTAGTTGGCCAAACTATACAGCATAGATGAAAGTAATATAGGAATAGTCAAAAGAACCCATTCATAGATGTCAAAATATAAGAACTAAATATTGTCGATGGCTACCACCCCCAGAATATGGAGACTTAGCCACTCATAGTCACTACGTACATCATGATTGACCTAGAAATCATTAACAACCAAGAAATAATTATCAAACTAACCAAATTCACCTTAAAACAATGTTTAGAGTCATCTCTTTTAGTTCTTGTGCAAAAACCAATATGAAAACCTAAAGTTTTTGACAAAATATAATCTAAAATCCGATAACTTAATTTCTCCCTTCACAATCCTCAAGTCCATAATATGGACTGCTAGTCCTGGCTGGGTTTCCGCTTATTTTGCTGATTGGACCATCTTACATGCAATGCGGACTGTGCCTCCTTTGCTCCTTTGCACCTTTTTCTCTTCATTTTTCAGCTTGCCCAACTTTATCTCAGGTCTGTGATGCACACTTGAGAACTTTTGCTGATTCAACTGACTTTTATCCTCTCTAATCTAGGTTATGTTCTTCCTTCCAGTCCCGGTATGACTCTGGACTAGCATAATTCCATCAAAACCTGCAAAAACACAACCAAACAGCTCATTAGGCCCTGGATTAGCAAAATAAGAGAAATTACACTAAAAACGTTTGGACTTTATGCATTTCTCTCTAACTAGGCTCCATTTATAGGTACTTTGGCTAATTCAGCATATAAATACGCCTAAGATCACATAGTTCTCAGGATCCTCACTGGATGCAGACCCTGTGCACTCAGGCGGATTCATCCTCAAGAATTCCCGTAATCTAGATATGTCATGCGCGTCCTGTCTACTTGCTCCTTGTCTCGCAGCAGGTGCTGTGACAACCTGGGCTAAAGTTTGAATAGCCTAGCATAGCTCAGCATTGGAGACCTTGAAACGACCCCTCCCCCATAAAAAAAGTGCCCAAAAATGTGTCTCAAAAGTGCCTAAATTTGTAATTTTCATATATCTCAAAATTCGTGCGTGATATCAAAAATTTGACTTCATATTCGTGATCAGGGGGAAAAATTGAGTTCGAAATGGGTCTAACCCAGATTTTAGAACAACCATATCAAAATTCAAAAATTCAAAAATGCAATTTCCAGTGAACAGTGCGCGCTCCTAGCGCCACGCGGCTGGGGCGCACCTTAGTGTTATTTTTGCCCAGTTATTTTATCTCGGTCCAAGGCTTTTGGGTCTTAGGCGTAAGTCTTCCCATACATCAAAAATACCTATACTTAGCCATATTTCAACACCATATCATACAAGACATTCTCTAATACTTTCTCAAACACTTAGACAAATATTTCACTTAAAATTCAAGTGCCAATTCTCCTTCCGAGTCTAAAGGAATTCATTCAAGCTTCAAGTTCTCAATCCAATCTTCATCAAGGAATTCTCTAAAGCTAAGGTATGTGGATTTCCACCATTGGATTCTTTAACTTATGGTGTCCAATCTTTCCTTTTACACAAATTGCATGTTTCTAAATTGATTTACTTATGGGTCTAACTTACTATGAATTTGACTATGAACTATGTTGGAGTTTCATAAACTTGTGACTGTTTAAGCATGTTTTGAGCTATGAATTTATGATCTATTTTGAGATTTGATAAAGTGTTTCAATATATATTGCATTAGGGTATTACCAAGTTTTGGTGGGTTGATTTACTTCAAGTTTTCTTGCATGATTTCACTCTTGAAATTCATGGTTTTATACTAGCAATACACACACCCCAAGTGTTTGTTAAAATGTCTGGTTAATGGTTTCTTGAGTTGTTGAAGGCCTAATGTATGGTATATGAGTTAAGTGACTTTATGATGATGAAAAAGATGTGTATATGTGTTGATTCCATGAATGGTATCTATAGCGTTGGAAGTTAATCAATTGCCTCGATTGGGGGGTAGTAGGCTCAAACTACCATGTTGGGCAGTATATATCTCAATCGCCTAGCTTGGGAGGTGGTAGGCCCGTGCAACCATGTTGGGAGGTTTATACCTCAAATCGCCTGGCTCAGGGGTAGTAGGCCCCTGCAAACATATTGGGGTGGCGGGTTTATAACTCAATCGTCTCACCAAGGCCTACGCCTTGGTTACTAATGGTAGTTTCTTCCTACATGTGTAAAATTTTCTATGTAAGCATGTTTCACTACAAGCATCATTCATGCATGTCATATTGCTATATGCTCATTTATCGCCTAAATATGTATTTTGATTATGTTGCCTATCTCCTGTTGCATTGTATCCTACATACTGGGAACATTTAAACGTACTAACGCATACACTATGCCTACATGATGTTACCATATAGGAACCAGAGCGTCTCACGATCATCCTCATCTTTCACGGGGCTAGTACGATTTCTCTCAAAGCTAGTTGGTGAGTCCTCAATTTCGGGGACAATGCCTTTGATCCTATGTTATGTATAAAGACTCTCTTTCTTTTGATGCATTTATATGTCTATGAGGGTGAGCTCGGAAAGTTGTCTTGGCTCCCACTCAATTCTGTGTATTAGAGGTGTTGTTGGACAAGTTATGTATTGATACTATGAGCTTGACTCTTTTATGTTTATGTTATGAAAGTCTTTTCTTAGTCCTTTCGCCCTTATTTCTATTCTTTTATTGTTATATAATTGCTTCTGCGACCAAGGATGTATAATGATATGTTCAGGGGCTTGATTGGGGTCCTTTCGAGTTCCCGATTCGTCCTGTCTTTTCTAGGCCCTAGGCTTGAGTCGTGACAAATTTGGTATCAGAGAACTAGGTTGTTAATGGTCCTTGACATCCAACACACCGCATCGATTAGAGTCTTATTTATGGTTATGTTGTGCACCATAACTATGAGTAAGAGGCTTTGAGACATTTTAGGAAATGTTTCCCTTCTTCATGATCTATGTTGTGCTAAAAAATTAGGTAAGGTTTCCCTTCGTCATGATCTATGTCATTCTAAAGAAGTTAGGTAAGTTTTCCCTTCTAACAAATGTTCTTTACTATTTTTAGATCATGCCTAGCACAAGAGGAAGAAGAGCCCGCACATCCAAGGGACAACCGGTTCATGGAGAGCTCCGGGATGCTCTCACCTTGCTAGCTCAAGCCATGGCTAATCAAGTCAATCAAGGGGCCCAAGTCCCTCATGCTCCCACTCCAGCATCTCGGGTGAGGGACTTTATGAGGATAAACCCACCGGAGTTCTATGGGTCTAAAGTGGATGAGGACGCTCAAGAATTTGTTGATGATGTGTACAAAGTGTTGGATATTATGGGTGTGAGATCAGAAGAGAAGGCGGAGTTGGAGTCTTACCAACTCAAGGGGTGGCTCAAATTTAGTATACTCAATAGAAGGAGGAGAAGGGGATCAACCATATGATTCTTTGGGAGGAGTTTAAGGCGGCTTTCCTCAACCGGTCCTTCCCTCTTGATCTTAGGGAGGCCAAAATGATGGAGTTCACGAATTTGAAGTAAGGATCAATAAGTGTGAGGAAGTATGCCTTCAAGTTCAACCAACTCTAAATATGCTCCACACTTGGTTGTCGACCCGAGGTCTCGGATGAACAAGTTTGTAATGGGTGTATCCGATTTGGTGAATGAGGAGTGTCGGGCCGCTATGTTGATTAGCGACATGGACTTGTCCATCCTAATGACTTATGCCAAACAATTGGAAGGGGAGAAGTTGAGAAAGAGGAGGGGTAATGAGGCCAAGAAGACCCATTTTGCTGGGAGGTTCCAAAGTCCCAAGGCTGGCCGATGTCATCAAGGCCAAGGATCTTCTCATACTCCTAATAGAAGGTTTGCCAATGACTACCCAAGGGCCCAAGGATATGGTGGTGTGGTTCCTAATGTTATGTGTCCAAAATGTGGGAAGGGTCATAGTGGCCCATGCTTAAGGTATACTAGTGCTTGTTACAGTTGTGCGGAAGTGAGGCATAAGGCAATGGATTATCCATGTAATCGCAATAAGGGCCAAGATGTTCGTCCACAAGGCCAGGATGCTAATTTGGTTCCTTTGGGGAGAGGAGGTCAATAAGGTCATGCCCAAGGCACAGTTGGTTCTATGCACTCCAAGGGAGACAAGGGGTTGATGAGGTGCCCGATGTCATCATCGGTATGTTAAAAGTCTTTGATTTTGATGTATATGCATTGATAGACCCGGCTGCCACTCTTTCTTTTGTTACTCCTTTTGTTGCCACAAAGTTTCATGTTGAGCCCGAATAGTTGTGTGAGTCTTATGAGGTGTCTACTCGCATTGGTGCATCTATTGTTATTAGAAAGGTCTATAGGAATTGTCCCATTTGTATTTTGCATAACATTGTGCCTTGTGATCTTATTGAGTTGGATATGGTGGATTTTGATACCATTCTTTGGATGGATTGGTTGCATGCATATTATACCTTTATTAATTGTAACCCGTAGAGTCAAGTTCCAATTCCTTAATGACCCGTCCTTGAGTGGGAGAGTCATGATATGGTGGTCAAAGGTAGGTTTATCTCTTGTATTAAAGCCCAAAAGTTGATCTTTAAGGGGTGTCTCTACCATCTTATGAGGGTTAGGGATATGGAGTCCAAAATCCTTCCCATAGAGTCAGTTTCGGTGGTAAATGAGTTCCTTGATGTCTTTCCTAACGACCTTCCCAGTGTTCCTCCCGAAAGGGAAGTAGGCTTTGGTATAGACCTCCTTCTTGATACTCAACCCATTTTTATTCTCCCTTACCGTATGTCCCTGGCGGAGATAAAGGAGTTGAAGGAACAATTGAGGGACTTGTGTGGAGAAGGGTTTTTTTAGGCCTAGCCAATCACCTTGGGGTGCACCGGTGTTGTTTGTGAAGAACAAGGATGGTTCTCTTAGAATGTGCATTGATTACCAGCAACTTAATAGAGTCATCATCAAGAATAAGCACCCTCTACCAAGGATTGACTTCAAGGGGCTAGTCACTTCTCTAAGATAGATCTTCGATCCGGGTATCACCAAGTAAAGGTGAGGGAGTGTGACATTCCCAATACAGCCTTCCGGAGTAGGTATGAGCACTATGAATTCATGGTTATGTCTTTTGGGTTGACCAATGCACTGGCTATCTTCATGGATCTTATGAATAGGGTCTTCAAGCCCTACCTTGACTTGTTTTCTGTGGTTTTCATCGACGATATTTTGATCTATTCTCATAGTGAGGAGGAGCATGTGGATCATTTGAGGGTGGCGCTACAAATATTGAGGGAAGAGAAGTTGTACGCTAAGTATAAGAAGTGTAAATTTTTGTTGAAAGAGGTTGCCTTTCTAGGTCATGTGTTGTTAGGGGACGGTATTAAGATGGATCCTAAAAGGTGAAAGTGATTAGAAATTGACCAAGACCTTTGACCCCATTGGACATTAGAAGTTTCTTGGGCTTAGCGGGTTACTACCAGAGGTTTGTAAATGGGTTCTCCTCTATTGCTTCTCCCATGACTAAGTTGACTCAAAAGAAGGCAAAATTTGTGTGGACCGATGAGTATGAAAAGAGTTTCCAAACCTTGAAGGATAATCTTGTCTCCGATCCTATCTTATCTCTATCAGAAGGGTTGGAAGGGTTTTGTTGTGTATTGTGATGCCTTACAAATTAGTTGGGTTGTGTTTTGATGCAAAATGGCTAGGTGATAGGTTATGCTTCTAGACAACTCAAAGTACATGAAAAGAATTATCCTACTCATGATCTTGAATTGGCCGCCATGGTATTTGTTTGAAAATTTGGCGTCATTACTTGTATGGAGTAAATGTTGATGTGCTAACCTATCGTAAGAGTTTCCAGTATGTGTTCACTCAAAAACATCTCAACTTGAGGCAACGAAGATGGTTAGAGCTTCTTAAGGATTATGTATGAGTATGTATTATCATCCCGATAAGGCTAATGTTGTGGCGGATGCTTTCAGTAGGGTGTCTATGGGTTCTATGGGTAGCCTAGCTCATGTTGATGATAGGGGCAAAGAGGTAGCTAGGGAGGTTCATCAGTTGGCTAGATTGGGGGTTAGGTTGGAAGAGGTTGATAATGGTAGCATTATGGTTGTTGATGGTTCAAAATCTTCCCTGGTTGATGAGGTAAAAACAAAAAACGATCTTGACCCTTCCTTGTTAGAATTGAAGGCCTTGGTGAGAGAGGACAAGGTGGAGGTTTTCTCCCAAGGTGGAGATGGTGCCCTTAGGTACCAAGGTAGGTTAAGTGTGCCTTGTATAGATGACTTGAGAAAGAGGATTCTTGATGAGGCTCATAATTCTTCTTATTCTATTCATGCCGGTTCTACCAAGATGTATAGAGATTTGAGGGATGTGTTTTGGTGGGGAGGTATGAAGAAAGACATTGCCAAATTTGTATCTGGTTGTCATAGTTGCCAACAAGTCAAAGCCGAATACCCAAGGTCTGGTGGCCTAACTCAGGATATAAAAGATTCCTACTTGGAAGTGAGAGGAAATTAACATGGATTTTGTGGATGGGTTGCCTAAGACTAGAAAGGGTTTTGATTCTATTTGGGTTGTGGTTGATAGGATGACAAGGTCAGCTCATTTGCTACCGATTAAGACTATTTATGGGGCCGAAGACTATGCTAAATTGTACATTCTGAGTTGGTTAGATTGCATGGGCTACCCTTGTCCATCATATCAGATCATGGGGCGCAATTCACTTCTCAGTTTTGGACGTCCTTCCAGAGAAGTTTTGGTACCAAGGTTATTTTCCTCAAATGGATGCCCAAGCCGAAAGAACTATCCAAGCTCTTGAGGATATGCTTAGAGCTTGTATTATGGAGGTTAATGGTAGTTGGGATGATCATCTTCCATTGAATGAGTTTGCGTATAATAATAGCATCCTTCTAGCATAGATATGGCTCATTTTGAGGCCCTCTATGGTAAGCGTTGTAGGTCACCAGTTAGGTGGTTGAAGTAGGAGGAATGACATTGTTGGGTCCAGATCTGGTTATGGAGGCTATGGAGAAGGTAAGGTTGATTAGGGAAAGGTTCAAAATATCCAAAGTCGTCAAAAGTCCTATGCCGATGTGAGGAGATGAGAATTTGAATTTAAAGTTGGTAATTGGGTCTATTTGAAGTTCTCACCCATGAAGGGTGTGGTTCATTTTGGTAAAAAGGTTAAATTGAGTCCCAGATATGTGGGTCCTTATAGGGTGTTGAGGAAGATTGGTAAGGTGGCCTATGAGTTGGAGTTGCCTAGTAAAATGGACTTGGTTCATCCAGTCTTTCATATGTCCATGTTGAGGAAATGTGTGGGTGATCCGCATGCTATTGTCCCATTGGATGTTGTGGGTGTTGTTGAAGACAACCTAACTTATGAAGAGGTTCCAGTAGAGATCTTGGATAGACAAGTGAAGAGGTTGAGGAACAAGAATGTGGCTTCTATTAAGGTCCTTTGGAGGAATCAACAAGTCGAAAGTGCTACATGGGAGGTCGAAGCGGACATTCAAAAGTGATATCCCTATCTCTTCCACTCTACTCAAGCCTAAGGTACTAATTCTAAGTCCTTTGATTTCAAGTCTTATGTATCAACCCATATGTCATTTGCATGCATTCATGTTTATGTTGACAAGTTCATGGTGATTTTGACAATTATGTTGAGATTCTTGAAAGTGATGTTTAAGTGCATTATTGCATTCTTGTTGGGCTGATCTCTTCATGATTATCCTTCTTATGTATGTTTCTTTGACAATAGAGGATGAATATTCCCAAGAGGGAGATATTGAAACGACCCAAAAAAAAGTGCTCGAAAATGTGCCTAAATTTGTAATTTCCATATATCTCAAATTCGTGCATGATATCAAAAATCCAGCTTCATATGCGTCATCGAGGGGGAACATTGGGTAGGAAATGGGTCTAACCCCGATTTCAGAGCAATCGTATCAAAATTCAAAAATTCAAAACTGCAATTTCCAATTAGCAGTGCGCGCTCCTAGCGTGATGCGGTTGGGGCGCGCCTCAGTGTTTTTTTGCCCAGTTATTTTATCTCTGTCCAAGGCTTTTGGATTTTGGTCCTAAGTCTTCCCATACATTAAAAAACCTATACATAGCCATATTTCAACAGCATATCATACAAGACATTCCCTAATACTCTCTCAAACACTTAGACAAATATTTCACTCAAAAAATTCTAGTGCCAAATCTCCTTCCGAGTCTTAAGGAATTCATTCAAGTTTCAAGTTCTCAATCCAATCTTCATCAAGGAATTCTCCGAAGCTAAGGTATGTGGGCTTCAACCATTGGATTCTTTCACCCATGGTGCCCAACCTTCCTTTTTACACAAATTGCATGCTTCTAATTTGATTTACTTATGGGTCTTACTTACTATGAATTTGACTATGAACTATGTTGGGGTTTCATAAACTTGCGACTGGTTAAGCATGTTTTGAGCTATGAAGCTATGATCTATTTTGTGATAATGAAGGGTTTAAATGTATATTTCATGAGGGTATTACCAAGTGTTGATGGGTTGATTTACTTCAAGTTTTCTTGCATGATTTCACTCTTAAATTGCATGGTTTTATACTAGCATTAGACACCCGCCAAATGTTTGATAAAATATTCGGTTAATGTTTTCTTGAGTTGTTGAAGGCCTAATGTATGGTATATGAGTTAAGTGAATTTATGATGATGAAATAGATGTGTATATGTGTTGATTTCATGAATGGTATAGTATTGGAAGTTGATCAATTGCCTTGTTCTGGGGGTAGTAGGCTCGAACTACCATGTTGGGGGGTATATACCTCAATCACCTAGCTCGGGGAGTGGTATGCTTGTGCAACCATGTTGGGGGTTTATACCTCAATCGCCTCACCAAGGAGGTGGTAGGCCTTGGTTACTAATGATGGTCTTTTTTTACACGTGTAAAACGTTTTATGTAAGCATGTTTCACTACAAGCATCATTGATACATGTCATATTGGTATATGCTTATTTACCTAAATATGCATTTCGATTATGTTTCCATCTCTCTTTGCATTGCATCCTACATACTTAGTATATTCAAATGTACGAATGCATACTCTATGCCTACATGATGTTACCATATAGGAACCAGAGCGCCTCACGATCATCCTCCTTAATTTCGAGGAAAATGTCTTTGATCTTATATTATGTGTAAAGACTCTCTTTCTTTTGACGCTTGCATATGACTATGAGGATGAGCCCAGAAAGATATCTTGGTCCCCACTCAATTCTATGTATTAGAGGTGTTGTTGAACAAGTTATGTATTGATGTTATGATCTTGACTCTTTGTTGTTTATGTTATGAAAGTCTTCCCTTAGCCACTTTGCCCTTATTTCTATTTTATTATTGTTGTTAATTGCTTTCACGACCAAGGATGTGTAATGATATGTTAAGGGGCTTGATCGGGGTCCCTTCAGGTTTCCCATTCGTCGTGTCATGTCTAGGCCCTAGGCTTGGGTCGTGACAGACCTCATCTTGTGGGGGCTGTTCAATAGGGACAACTGGTTCCACGGGCTCCTCATGTCCTTGAGGCTCAGGTGGGTTCACATTCTGTGTTGCAGGACACCCTCTTTCTCTGACTGCTCTTCTGGGAGGCATGATCGCAACTCTGCAATGCGCAAATCACGAATTAGAAGAGGACTTTTCATAGAGCATAACTCTATAGCACGATTTAGAACATAAAAGAAGTGAAACAATTCCTAAATGTCCTATAGCCTCCAAATTATGTATGTAGAGCTCTTCACACCAATTATAAGGACTGTACTAGACATGGCTTTATAGACTCCTTAGTACTCTTGAGCTATGTGCTCTGATACCAAGATTGTCATGCCCTAGGAGGGTACCCAAGATGTGGCCGGCACCTAGAGACTATTGCTAGTCCCCAAGCGAACCACTTGGCTTCATTGACCTCATCACATTCATCTAATCAATAAAACTCTACTAATCAGTGGAAGACAAAATAAAGGAAAAGGGCACATCTCATCTAGTTCTTAAAATATTATAATAATAAAAGGCTAGTAGAGAGTACTAGCTCACAATCTTGACAATTAATATCTGACTCTAGTCTATGAAGCCTCTATCACTATCAAGTGGCTCTAATGAACGACCCATGACTACTTCAATCAAAATAAAGCTAATCAAGTCTAACTCTAAAGTAAGATGAAAGTAAATATAATGAATCCTCCGAAGTAGGGGAGGCTCACCAAATCAGCTGAATATGCAAGATCCTCAACGATGCACCTATTGATGATCTCGAATCCCTGTATCTACATCATAAAATGATGTAGCATCGAGTGGCATCTGTAAATGGAATGTACATTATGTAAAATAGTTGAATGAAACAAAAACAGGTAGAATAATATGGAACAATCATCAACTCAGAACAGTAACCAATCAACATGTCAAATGACTATCTAAAGCAAGAATAAAGAGTAGACAAGTGACCCATCCAACCAATCAAATCAGACTCATCTCAAGGAACTCAACTCAACTCATCTCATCTCATCTCAACTCAGAGTACTCAAGGTGGGAACTTTCTGGAAGTTTCTCTTATCCGACAATAATCATTTATAAGCCCCTGATTGCATAACAAGCCACCATTATTGCCACAGTTGTTCCATACTTTCTAAGTAGAGAACGAATCGAAACCATAATGGACAAGTCCAAAATAGAGACGGCAATATACAAGTCCTCTATTAATTCAAGGACTTATATCCAGAGGGAACCACATCATAATGTGATGGTCGTAATCCTTACCTACACTTAGCTACGTAGTTTGACGAGTGCGAGTTGGACTAACTCTTACTCTTTTAGTGCTCGATACTCCTCCCAAGACTCAATGATCATAAGAAAATCCATTCCAATCAAACTATCTCAATCATCCTCGTGAAGGCACTCATCATTCAATCAGTCTCATAGAGACTCTCATCATCTCATCAATCAATATCTCAATCAATAGCTCAAGTCTTAGAACAATCATTAAGGAACAATCGAATAGACAAATCATTGGAGTTCATTTATGGTTACTCATATGAATATCAAGTTCTATCAATTCATCATCATTCTCACATCACAATCATAATAGACATTCTCAAATCAAGGCTCTAGACTCAATCCCTAAATTCATTCATGCATGTTTTCAAAAATAATCATGTAGCGTCATACAATATCTCATGAAAAGTATTCAATTCAAGAAAAATAAGTTTATGGTGATCATCAATATAAAAAAATACATGTAATAAATATAATTTTGAAGAAAATCCATCAAAGATCATGTATGTAGACTCATTAGACCTTCAACTCTTTTATGACTATCTATGGGGCACATGAGAGAACAATCTCATGCTTTTAATTTAGCCTTACATACCTAGGGTGAATCTTTAATGATCAATCTTCAAGAATTCTCCCTTGAATTCTCCAATGTGATGTTTTTCTCTTCTCTTCTCTCAAGCCCTAACTTTCTCCAAGACTTAGAATAGAATTTTAAACCCTTTTTACGCTCAAAATGATCTATTTTGATCATGCATTGAGTTTAGAAGGATTGAGAATTGTCTAGAATGTCCCTCACAAATTTTAGAGAAAATTTCACTTTATCGCGGACTGGGCGCGCACATATATATTTTTTTTCGAAAATTTTCGGAACGAGTTTTCCAATCCCGTTGAAGAAAATTGAAAAAAAATAAGTGCATCTATGCTACAGAGGCGTGATGCACCTCTGTCGAATTCCAACACTATTTTTGCGTTTCAAATCGAAAAATTATCTTTTGATCCGCTGGCTCTAAAAATCAACCGAGATCATTTTCCCACTCAATTTCATGTTGATCGCATATCTGATCTCGAGTTTGCGAATGGAGCATGGAAAGATGTGTTGCGCACATACCTCTCCTTTAGAGGTATTTCAATAATTTTACTGGGTGTTACAAAATTGTTCAAAGAACCATGACCAAGCAACATCATTCTCAAATTCAATAATTCCATAAGCCAGTAGTAAGATATTCCCTGTCCATAAATATGTATACACCAGTTGAATTTTTAAAATGTGAAACAACTTATCAAGTAACAGCATACACGAATATATTCATGTACCACAATTAACTGTTCCATCTAAAGTGGTTGCTACAACAAAAGCACCAGTGCATGCCCCTCGGAGGTAGCTAGCATCTAAAACCACGATTGACCAACAATAATCGAACCTTTTTATAAAAGCATGCATCGATATAAACAAATACATAAAATGATTTTTGAGGGTTTTCTTCACTCGAATATGGAAACCAGGGTAGGTCTTATCCAATATGTACCAGTATCCAGGGAGTTTATTATAGGATTCAGCTGGTCGCCCCATTAACGAATCTAACGCCTTTTCTTTGGCTCGTCAGGCCAACATGTAGTTGACATCCACACCAAAATCCATTTTCATGTCTACAACAATATCATTTGGTGTGTATTTCCTATTATGATTCCTCAATTTAGGTGTAATAATTCCTCCAATCAATCCACTTGTTGCATGACGTTGTGTATACCCTATCCTTTAAAGGGCACGTATACTCGTCGTAAAACACCCTAATTCAAAACATTTTTGATTTGTTAATACTTGATGCCTTCATCAACCATTTGCATTCTTGAGATATGCAGACAAGGGTTAAACTGCAAATTATATTTTCAGATTTTTTAGTTCACACAAAAATATGCTCACATATCAATGTGTGTGTATATATATATATAAACTTTAATACACCATAGTAAACGCATCCTCACATTTATTAAATAAAAACTCACATTTTAAATACAACTACAATTCGCAATAATCAACTTTTACCTAATAGTGTTGGACCTCTGAACAAAGAATTGAAATCAGTTATCGATTGCATACTTATCCATGACAGCTTTAATATTGACTTATCTGCATATATCTGATCAACAATTACTTCCTTCACATTGTGATTAGTAATAATCAAACCATTGGCCTCATCCCAAACTTCCTCCTCAACAGGAACCATATCTAATTAATGATAAGTATCATTTGTATCAACTATTTCATGATTGTATTCAAGCTGTATTACCTCTTTTTGAATAGCAATTTTTCCATCAACACAGTAGCCAACTTTCTTATCAACAACTGTTACGCACAAGGGATATACCCTAAATCTCATGTTCGACTTCTTTAACTGAACATACACCCGAACACCATGTCATTGTGTATTTTCATAGGCATATAGCTATCATCAACAGTGTATTTGATTATTAGGGATTTGCAACCAAATCAACACTCAATTGATTTGAAATTATACCGACCAAATCATCATATGAAATATTTTCCCTCAGCACAATGCCATCTATGTTTTATTCGGTGTAGCAATTATCTTCATTCCATCTTCCCGAATGTCTGATTAAAACTACTATGGTTGAGATTTCCTATTTCATAATTCAAAAAATAAGCATTTGGTAATACGTCAGCAATTAAGCGCTACGATAAACATAACAGAGACGGTAAAACTCTAACTTGATATTACCTGTATCAAATATCATGAACACAACAATGGTGATTATCGCAAAAGAGGAGAAACACCATGAAGATGATAATTCATAAAAGACTACAGAAGGATCAAATGTCAGTTGTTTTTGTATTTAATAATAATTAAGGGAAGATTGACAATTTAAAAATAGAATAAGTTAACTAATGTAATTACTGTTAGTATTTTAAAAAAAACGGTTATGTCTTTTCCTTACTAAAATGCAGATTGTATATACTAATACTTAAATAATAAATTAAATTACAAGTATTTTTATTTTTTTTCATACAATATGTAGCTATATTTGGTAATTATCATATATATAGCTAGGGAAATATCGTAACCCCTAAACTATAGTCATTTATGTAAGTTTCTCTTTATAATAATCCTGTCAATTTTTTGTCAATAGGATATTTAAATGGTGATACATTACAGAACCTGTCTATTGACTTGAAAATGAAATTAAAGGTAAAATTAAATGTTAGTTTCATAAATCACGCAAAACAACTTGATATCAATATCTCCCAAAATTTTATGAACTTTAAACAATTCAATTTTAATTTTTTTCTCAGCCAACCCAAATTGTAACAAATCCTCTTCTTCATCCATTTTTTCTTTCCAGTCATCAATTATTAAAAAAATTTTAATAGCTTTTCATCTGCAAAATTTTGATAATATGAGAATGTACCTTTTCTTTTTCAATATTATTGAATTCAATTTAAATCTTGATTTTTAACTCTTTCAAGAGCTCAAATATTATTTATGATAAAAATACTTTGGATTATGAATCTAGAATAACCCAAGATTTATGAATGATACTAGTTGAATGTACTTAGTACTAACTTGTAATTTTATTTGCAACAGCTATTATCGAGTAGACAATCATTGACAACATATATAACTATTTATGATACAAATATTTTGGGTTATGTATCAAGTTTAATCAACATTTGTGAAAGATACTAGTTGAACGTATCTCGTATTAACTTGTACTTAAATTTACAGTAGACATGTATCAATTAAAGAACGATAAACATTAATCATAAAAATTTATATGTCAAAAATATAAACTTGTGCATAAAAAATAACCCTAGACTTGTGAATGATACTAGTTGAATGTATTTGTAATTACTTTTAAATTTGTAGACTATATGTATCAAGTATAGAACCATAAGCGTGATACATATAAGTTAATGTATAACAAACTTAGGATTATGTATCAAAAATCATCCATGATTTGTGAATGAAACCAGTTGAATGTATCTGATATTAAAAATTATTTAAATTTGCATGAGTCATGTATCAAGTTCATAATTAATAACATGGTACATAGCAATCTATGGTTCATAAACTTAGGGTTATGTATTTGATATGACAACATAACACGTTGTACATTATAAATTGTAATATATGTAATATTGAAAAGTACAGGTTATACATAATTTATAAGGTAAAAAAATTATTAGATACATTAGAAATCAAAACTTTTGATAAACTTTTGTAATTGGTTCAACTTACTCATGCCCTTTTGTTAGAAGCTTTTTCAATTAGAGATTTCAAACATGAATCTACGTCCTTTTTTGCTTTTTTCTCTTCTAATTTCTTCATGATAAATAGATTGTTTGTTGCATAAAACCATTACCATCTAAACCAAACTCATCAATAATATCATTTTATTGAGGAATATTTTGATTTTGAGGAAGGTCTTCAGTTTGAGGAAGATTTTGATTTTGAGGAACTAATTGGGTAAGACCAATACTAAAAGATGAACAAGAATTCATATGTATCAAAACTTTAAGATAAAGAATTGTGATTTTAAATAAAATTTTCTCAAGAAATTGGTGTACAAAAAATCAAAAATGGAGGATAGAGAACTTCTCCAACTTTTGTTATAATTCAAACTTAATGAGGAAAACAAGGAGAAGATAGTTACATAATAAAACTGTCGGAAATGGAGCTTGTAATTAAGACATAATTTTAGGATATTTATGGGATTGTGCAAAATCTTGTATAAAAAAAATTGAACAATATGCAAAATAAATAATTTATTTGGTAATTTTTCTAATTGATAAGAACATCATAATCCTTCTTATTCTTCCATTGTTCTTACTTTCATTCTCCTTTTCTCATTTTTTTCATGTAAATTATGATCAAAGAGTTCTTTATCAACCACCATCTACTTCAGAGAATCCTAAGAAAATCTTTTTCAAATACAAAACTTCAATATCTTCTGCCGAATTAGTTAATTAGACAGGATTCCTTTGTCCAGAATAAGAAGTGGTGGGTCAATTTTTATAAAATAAATCATAAATGTGAAATACTTATACAAATAAAAATGTGAGAGATAAAAAGGATGTAGGGTCGTTTGTCTGCTTGGCTAGTCAAGCATGAGCTAATTCGTAGATCTTTGGGGTTTGATTACCAAGGAATAGGGACTTTACAAATTAAGCCCGAGGATTGGCATTCCTTTGCTATCATTTCTTTATGTCTATGGGACTATTAAAACTTCTTCAAAATTTGAATTAATTTAAATGTTTCACAAATGTGAATAATATATAAAAAGATTTAAAATATCGATAGGAGCTTATATCTAAAATTTGGGACTATTTAAAAGAAATTTGAAATTGTTAGGATTTAAAGACTCTATGTTCAATCATTAAAGTTTATTCGAAGCTTAATTTTTAAATTTGATGTGCTATAAATGAGGATCGATTCAAGTGAATAATATATTGACTTCATGTTCAACTATTAAAGTTTCTTTGAAACCCAATTTTAGGTACTCAAAAAATAGAAAGAAGCTCATACATAATGCTTGATGTTTATAGAAAATTTTGAGTTCGTTGAGATTATAAAACTCCATTAGCACTAAACATTCTTCAAACATGGGTCATGTAGATCAAACTTCAAAAGTTTAGATTTTATTCTAAGTTCGAGGAAAGGTAACTATAAACCATAAATGATCTCGTGGAACCTACCAAAGTCAATTTTCTTTCAGGGTCATTTTGGTGCTTTTTTTAACTCTAGTCCTTATACTATATTGGTTTAACATATCTTAAATGGATTAATGGGAATTTAGTCAACTAAAACTTTCAATTCACACTATGTACTCAGACCATTAAAGTTAAGATTCTTTATCTTCAAGTCAAGATTTCAAGCTTGTGACTTCATTTCAGGTATGTGAAATTTCATAAGTGGATATACTTTCACCCATTAAGTTTCACAGAAACCTCAAAATTTGTATTTTATGATTTCCATAATAATTAGAGTTTTATGAAAAGTATTTTTTTTCATTATCTTTCACATTCTTCTTCATGAATGATTTTATTATGTATTTTTAAAGTATAATTCAATATATTTCATGGATCTTCATAACATAGATATTTTCATGTCTCAGAATAATATTTCAGATGCATATCTCATATGAGCAATTATTAAAATATAAGATGCTTTCAGATACTAAGTTGTTATTAGTTTTATCATAGTTCATGAGATACTAAGTTGTTATTAGTTTATTAGTATTATTAAATTGTTACTATTTTTAATTTATCTGTATGTTTTCATTGGGAGGTATACTTAGCATCGAACGAACCTACAAATGAAGGCTCACCCGTTAATTGGGGAAAACATTTATAGCAAGTCTTAAATCCCAAAATTATGTGATATTGTAGGATTATAAGGGAAACATTGGAACAAGACTGAATCCTTAGTCCTTTATGGACATCAACTTGGTGTTATGGCATTAACACAGGTCAGCTTTTATATCCTGGCAAAGCATATTGGGCCCTTTTGATGGGATTACACATTAAACTCCATAATAGCTCACACGATTATATGTTGACCTATAATATTTTTCACGGTTCAGTTTTAGATGTTGCATGACCTTGTAGTTAGTTATTTCATATTATAGTATGTTACAGTAGTATATTTTACTACTTAGTCATTGCACCACCTCATGTTATTTCAACTCAACATTTCATATTCATTATGTCTAGTTATTATGTTTATCATGTATATCCTACATATGTAGTACATTCAAAGTACTCAATGTATACTCTTTACACTCTAATATTTCATAATATAGGTTATGACACTCAGTATCCAGCTCGCAATTAGTACTATCTCCGATCAAGAATCATAGAATTGAAGAGTCCTCACTATTTGAGGATGACCATTATATTTCATCAGTTATTATTATTTTAGTTTTGCAGACAAAATGAAGTTAGCTAGAGGCTTGACCTAGCAACTCATCTTAGTAGAGGCTTTCATACAATTAGAGATATTTGTCCATCTAGTATTTAAGTAATAGACTAATGTGCCACTAATTTATTATACTTTTGATGTTTAAAATTTAGAATTTTTGTATATTCATTAGTGTATTTTAGTAAATTTGATGTGTGTTTTGTAGAAAAATAATATTCGTAAACCAAATGTTGAGATTACACAAGCGCAGGTTGGATTTCAGGTTATACGACTCGGAGTTTTATCCACGAGCCGTAGATAGCATCTATAGATGAGATTCAAAGGCATGCTAAAGAGTCTAACTTTTATGAGCCATAGATCCATCCATGAGCCATAAAACTCTATTCGTATAAAAAGTCCTGCAACTATTTTTCAAAGTCTGATTTCTATGAGACAATTCCTTGAGCTATAAAAGATAGTACGAGTCATAGATTGTATTTTTGTTTAAGATTTAGAGACTATGAAAAGTCGATCATGATTTCTATGACAGGAAAGCACGAGCCATAGATGAGGATTGTAGAATTTGTCCCTAGAAAGTTTCCTGAGCTTGTACACTTGAAAATCATAATTGAAGACCACAGACCATGAAACCATCTATGATTCATGGATAGTCTCATGGATGGTGCCAAATTCAGTTTTTCCTAATTTATTTTGGATTGTATTTTTGATGTTTATAAATATGTCCTTTAGAATTTTATTTCATTCTTATGCTTCGTTTTTCCTTGGAGAATAGAAAACTTAAGGCGTACTACGAGTGTAAAAATATTTTGACAGATCAATCAATTCCAAATATTTCATTCATTCATTTGATTCCTGATTTGATTATTTAATCATCATAAGTAACTTTTGCATGAATTATTTATATATTCCTGAAATTATTCATATGATCATGAATGACTAAATTATAATGAACCCTAGTTTAAGAGCCTTGAGTGCACAAAAGACAGCCTAAAAGTGACCTGAAGTCAGGTTCATGAGGGTAACTTACGGCCCATAGGATTGGTACTTGAACATGAGACTTTAGGAAGGGAAAAAGTTTCCAAGTGTGGGGTAACCCACGAACTAAGTGACGGCCCGTAGAACACATTACGGTTTGTAGGAAGGGTTGTGAGTGAGATTATCAGACAAGAAGGAAATTTGAAGTTTGCTAGAAGATGACATATATGTTACCATACGGCCCGTCAAATGAGGTATGACCTGTAGGGAGTTTCGTGGAATGAGGCCAAGAAAAAAATTAAAAAATGGCTAAGTGTGGAAGAACTCTATGAGTTCAACCACGACATGTAGGTGATTATACGACCCATAACAAGTCTTCATGGTGTAGGGTCCAGAAAAAGTCAGTTCCAGGGCTTTTAAATGTGTTACCAAACAAATGGGACCTACAGCCTGTGGGTTGACTTACGGCAAGTGGGGTTCTGTAAGTTGAATCTGAAAGTTTTAACAAGGGACAATTTTGTCATTTTCATTATTTTTATTCCTAAACTATGTCATTTTGGGATCGAAAACGGGTCCTAAATTAGCGTTAAAGCCCTAATACAACCCCTTACTATCTCAAGCCTCCAATTCCCATAATTTTGTTAAGGCATTCTTCCTCCAAGAACAAGCTAAGACAAACTAGGGTTTCAAGAATCTTCCTAAGGCTTCAAGGTTCGGTTCACCCAAGTTTCCCCAAGGTATATTGGTTGATTTATGGGTACCCTTCCACCCATGAAGTTTGCTTTTAAGTATTTTACCTTTTCTTTAATTTTCATAAGTTAGTATGCATGCTTATGATGATTTCATGATATCTATGTTATTAAATATGTTACTAATGATATCCTACAACTATTATAATGAATATATGTGCATGTTTTTAGCTATTTATGATGACCCCATGATGGGTTTCGATAACGATGAAGGATGGACACTTTTTATGGTCCTTAAAAAGTGAAATTTTCTTATGCCTTATGCAATTTATGATTGTTCCATTTAAAAAACCTAGCCCACCTTATTTCTAAGTGAAGCTTTACATGATTCAGGAAGATGATTAGAGAATTAAAGAGGAGCTTTATAGTTAAGTTTGTCAAAGATATTAGCATGTTGACGACTACCCCAAAGATGTTAAGATACGTCCCCAAGATGAAAGGACAATCCTCACTTGGTGATTCCTAAGTTTGAGCTACTTTTATGATTTGCTACTTACGATTCTAAGTTATGTTTTCAATATTCCGTGGAATGACTTAGCACCGAGTGAACTTGAGATTGGAACTCATTCCATTAGTTAAGGCATGACCCTTTAGAGCTAAATCTCAACGTCCCTAACTATGTACCACCATAAGAGCCTTGTAACCTAGGCTAATGGATACAAGTAAGATCATATGTTATGAAATATGCAATTGCAAACTAAATTTTGGACATCTACCCTGGCAAATAGATGCCCTTCTCCCAATTGAAGGAGTTCATTGGCATTTTCCTAGTGGAAGGAGTTCATTGGATTCCATGTAGTAGCTCACATAGTCTTATATGTCACTTATGCTCTATTCCCACAAGTTTATGATTACATAATATGTTTCCCTTACACGTGCTTTCTTATGCATTGACTCTTATTCATATTGAGTCATATTCCTTGTGCATGCTTAAGCTCACTTATGTATCTTTATCTCATACATACTTATATAATATATGTATAAATGATGGCATTACAGTTTTGTACATGCATTGCATCTCACATACTTAGTACATTCCAACGTACTTACACATATTTTGTGTAGATGATTTAACCATGTAGGTACATACACTCCTCCACCGGCTCGTGGCTAGTACTTAGTGTTCAAGACTAGCATTGTTATTTTTGGTGAGCCCTTAGTTTGGGACTCTACCATTATTCCACTCTATCTTGTGTTTATTTTTGAGACAATATTTTTGTAGTCCTTTTGAGGCATTTACTTTCTATGTTGCACAATTATGGATTCTTTTCCATTTGATGGAGGTCGACCGTTACTGGCCTCTTCATCGATGTAGTAGTAGGTATTCTTATGGATAATGAATGTTAGTTATTTTGCTATGTTTTAATGTTGCTTCATTGTTTAAATGGGATGTAGTCCCTTTTCCCTTATTTTTCCGCAAATGTTTTCATTAAATGCCTATGAATGCTTAAGATGTTTGATATGGCTTGGGTGAGGTGCCTTCGGGTATCTTATTTGTTGTGTGATGACTAGGTCCCTAGGTCGGGTCATTACAAACTTTGTATCAGAGAACAAGGTTTAAAAATGCTCATCAGATGTTTATGCATAAGTCATAGAATAGAGTCTCATTCAAGGTTGAGAAGCACACCACTATCTTAAGTGAGAGGCTATGAGACAGTTTAGGAAAGTCTTCCTTTCTTTCTTATTCATGTTGTGCCTTAGAGTTGAATAAGGTTTTCCATTAATCATTGACGGTTGTTTTCTTGTTTCTAGATCATGCCACCACGAAGAGCTCCCCATCAATGAGGCACTCCTGAACAGTAAGTTCCTCCGCTCCAACAAGATGATAGAGTGTCTCATGCGGAGTTTCGAGCCATTTTTACCTTATTGGCCCAAGCATTGGCCAATCAAGCCAATGGGGAGATAGTAGTACCTCCCCAAGTGCTTACTCCAACCACTAGGGAACAAAACTCACGCCAAACTCTCCCAACCACCATGAGGACCGTGCCACCCATCCCAACACCATACAAGAACAATAAAGAAGCTAAGAGAGGAGTAAACTAGTAAAGTCATACAAAAAAACAGAAATGATCATGGAGATCATTATAACATCCACTACTTAAAGGACTTTCGTCCTCAAAAGTCAAGATGAAGGGCAATACCTGAAGGCTTAAAAAGGTTAGGATATCGGGTCTGCATATCTCGCTTGATCTCCCAAGTAGCCTCCTTGACTGGGCAATGTCACCACTGGACCTTTATTGATGTAATCAATTTGGACCTTAGCTTTCCAACCTACTTGTCTAAGATGGCCACAAGCTCTTCCTCAAATGCTAGAGGCTCATCAAATTAAACCAAATCCCACTGAAGCACATGAGACTTATCTAGAACATATCATTATAGCATAGAGACATGAAAAATAAGGTGAACATTAGAAAGATATGGGGTCAAGGCTAACACATAAGCCCATCTCTGATCTGTCTCAAAATCTCAAAAGGTCTAATGAAATAAGCACTAAGATTACCCCTCCTCTCAAATCTCATCGCTCCTTTCATGAGCGACACCTGCAAAAACACTCAATCACCAACCATAAACTCCAAATACTGAACCCTCCAATTAGCATAGCTCTTCTACCTACTTTAGGAATTATGGAGTCTCTCTTGAATCATGCAAATCCTATACATTGATGATAAAGCAAATTTATACCCCATGGGCTAATCTTAAAAGGATCAAATTAACCCACTAGAGAACAAGATCTCTACCATATAACACCTCAAAAGATGCCAAAAGAATGCTTGAAGTAGTTTTACTATATGTAAACTCTGCCAAAGCCAAGGACTGATACCTCTAGCCCTGTAATAACAACCCCCAACTTAGGAACCCTAAGTATAGGAAAGTTGGCGTGAAAAGTGACCTGAAATCTAGTTTACGAGACCACTTACGAGCCGTAAGATGACATAGGGCCCGAATGTTTGGTTCTTAAACATAGAACTTCTGGAAGGGGAAACATTTTCAAGTGTTGGATAACCCATGGACCAACTGACAATCTATAGAATATTTTATGGCTCATGGATGGTTTCGTGAGTGAGATCCCAGACATGAAGAAAATTTGAAGTTTTCAAAATGTAGTGTATGGGTTATCAAATCCCGTGGAATGTGTTACGGCCCGTATAGACCTTTCGTGGGTAGGGCCAAGGAAGCGAGAAAAATGCTTAAGTGTCAAAGGATTCTACAAGTCTAACCATGACCTGTAAGAAGTTTCATGACCCATATTATTGTTCGTGGTTTTTAATTCAGCAAAACTCATTTTTCAAGATTTTTATATGTATCATCAGACGAGGAGACTTACGGCTTGTGGATTGACTTACAACCCATAATTGAGGTCTCGTAGATCAACTTTGGCAGTTTTAGTAAGGGATAGGTTTTTCATTTCCATCCCTTTTATTCCTACACTATGTCATGTTGAAGATGGGAAATGGGACCTATATCAGTCTTCAAGCCCTAAAATCACCCCTCATCCCCTAATTCTTTCAAT
>JAPFFP010048163.1:0-32336 GCA_026153255.1 Solanum medicagineum
AAAGAGGGTTTAGGCACCATGGGTGGAAGGACACAATGGTTCAACAACACATACCTTAGCTTTGGAGAGGTTCTTGAAAAAGACTTTAATGGAGAATTGAAGCTTGAGCAAAATCGTTGAAGAAATCCTTAAGATTGGTCTTGAGTTTGGGACTTGAATTTAGGATGAAATATGAGTCTAAATGTTTGAATGAGTTTTCGGGAATGCTTAGGATGATATGAGGGTGAAATAAGACTATGTATATGTATTTTCAAGTGTGGGATCCCTTAGGCCCAAGACTTAAAAGTCCTAGACCCAGGTCAAGAGAAAATAAGACCAAAAACGGACTGCTCACTGGAAATTGCATTTTTTGCATGTGCGAGTTTTATGAAAATGGGCAAAAATCCTTCATCCGAACATGGAATGAGGTGAAACAAAGTGCATTGGAAAGCTAATTCAAAGGGATTTCAGTTAGTAGGTCGTGGACCACCCAGTTCTTTGTATAATAAGAGATATTCCCCTTCAAAGTGGACCCTCCTAAATAGCGTATTTTGCGATTTTTGGATTTTGATACGATTGCTCTAAAATTCGGGTTGGACCCATTTCTCACTCAATTTGAACCCCTAAGCAAGAATATGAAGTTGGATTTTCAAAATAACAAACAAATTTTTAGATATATGGAAAACAAGATTTTGGGTACTTTTGAGGCACATTTTCGAGCACTTGTTTGTATTGGGTCATTTCACAGGCACTAATGCACATAGTGGCTACAGCAGAGTCTAGTTTAAAGGCTTTAGTAGCTGAGGTCAAACCATGGGTCAACCAGACCATATGGGACTCAGAAGAGAAGATAATGGCATTCGCGCACGATTTGGTAGATTAAAGGGTTAGGGCGGTGGATTCTAGAGTTGATGCATTTAAGGCGAGAGTCCAGTGGAGGGTTGAGGGTGATCGGCCTGCTGACATGAGTGCAATGACATAGGAGTTGGTCAAATTTAAGGTCGACTTATTGCAGATGTTAGCAGCCCCTATTGCAGTCCCAGAGATAGCACCGACGGGTGATGAGATGTTTGATTGGTCAGCTGACCATCCGCATGCCCATGGGAAGAGGACCCTCGAGCATGATGACCCAGAGATAAGCCAGAAAAGGCATAGACCTGATGACCCAGCAGCCCCGGAGGAGGAGCCGATACCAGAGGAGGTGGTGGAGGGGAAGATCCTGTTGGCGACTACACAAAGAGATAGGGAGCAACCGACTTCACATGGAGAGGGTAGCTAACGTAAAACTATGACCCAGATTGCTGAGGAGGAGATCATGACCCAGGACCTTGCTGACTAGACAGATACCGGTGCTTGAGTACTATGATGTTTGACTTTTGACCCCAACCCTTATCTTTTATATATGGATACTTTGTCCTTTATGTTAGACAATATTTTTATTATGTTAATTTTTGGATTTGTTTAAGTGTTTTTATGTTGGAATATATTTTTACTTATATTTTAGATGTTAGTTTTTGATTTTTAATATAAATATATATATGTTTTCGTGATTGGTTTTTCATTCATGTCTTTACTTTGAGGACAATGAATTCTATTTTGGTGGGGTGTGAGAATTTTTTGATTAAGGTGAAGTCTGAGTAGCCTCGAGTCCATAAGTTCCCCTATTTTTTATCCCAAGGTTTTTTTTGTCGTGTTTGTTTTTCCTTGTGGATGCTTTAATATTTTGTTTTATCGGCATGTTTAGGTAGTGTAGATAATGTGTAAATACATAGTTGTATTATCTGCTGGCATATATATAGTCTTTAAATGTTTTTTGAATAATTTTAAAAAATTAGGTACCCTCAAAAGTTTTAAGATTGTGGTTATTGATGCATTCGTGCATTTGGAGTATCTGGCAATGTTTGTTCTGATAATGTAAAGGTAAGCTGAGGCTGGAAGCATGACCTGTGAGTCTATACTTGATTGAGTGTACAATGTCATGTGTGTTGTGATTTTGCTGCATTCATGTATCATGTAAGGTCTCAAAACTTTCCTTAGTACTCGAAGATTTGTTTGGTGATGTCATTGATTTTGACGGGATCTCAGGCCTTTGCTCTATTAGTGAGCTCACTCTTTCCTAAATGACCTTCCAAATGTGTTCGTGAACCCTTTGTTCCAAATGTTTGAGCTTCTCATGTACTCCTTCTTTCGTGACACCTCACTAGCTTAACCTTGTTTGATGGAAAAACCTTGATATTGGCCCTGGTCTGTCCTTGAATTTGTGAAACTTGATTGAGGCTAAAAGCCTAAGTTGAGGGTGGCTACAAATTATGCCCCTGGTGTGGGGAATAGATATAGTGCATTTCACCTCAGGCTAAAAGCCTAAGTTGAGGGTGGCCCTTATTGTGGTAAAGTAATAACAATGAGGTGGTTAGTTCGTAAATAAAGAAAGAAATGAAAACATCATGAGCCCGGTGAGGAAAAAGAAAAGAAAAGTGCCTTGAATTGAAGGAAATAGGAAAAATGAGTTCAAAAATAAGGCACAACAGAAAAAATAAGAGAGTATGAAAGCACCCGGGAAAGCTTGAAACAGGAGAATAAGGGTGGATTTAGTGAAAATGGTCGAGTATAAAGGTAAAAGTGTTGGTGAACATAGTTCAAGTATAGCTTTTAGTCACTATTTGCCTAAATGCCATACCAAAGCCCTCTGAACATATGTTACAAGAAATTAAGTCCTAAAGTTATCCAAACTCATTTTGTCACAAAACTAGAAGTTGATTGTAGAGGCAAGCCTATGGTGTTAATCATTTTGCATGAGTTTCAATTGTGAGAGTGAGAATGCTTGCGCAATCCCTGAATTCTAAATGCCTACTAAGTGAGTAAGAGGGACTTCTTTTCTGTTAGGGCATTTTCACTACTTGATTAGCATATGACTACACAACTGATTATGGATGGTTGATGCTCCTTAGCTTATCATAGTTGGGTTGCCAGATGCATCTTTGTGTTTTGTTTTGCTTAGTAGATTTGCAATCCTATTTTGAAAATGAAAGTTGGGTACCTAAATTAGAGTAAGTTATATGTATGCCATTAGTATAGATGCTACGTGTTTCTCATTGTCTGCTTAGATTGAGTCGTCGCTTGAGGACAAGCAACAATTCTAAGTTAAGGGTATTGATGTGCTATCATTTGATGCCTAAAACAATGAATGTTGTGAGTTCTTAATGTGACTTTTTATTGTTTTGGTGTTGATTTTGAAGAAAAGGTAGGTTGGCATGATTTTTGAGAAATATTGCAGATTTTGCTGAAGCCCAGGACATACGAGCTCACCTACGATTCGTAGCCCAAGCTACGAGTCATAGGGTGATCTCGTAGCAAGAAACAAAGACAAATAATTAGAAATCTGCTAATTGGAGGTCAGCCTTATGAGGCCATCCTATGAGTCATAGATCTTGATATGACTCATATAGGTGGACTCATAGTAGCAAACAGAGATCCATAACTTTGGACCAATAATTGGAGGCCTAGATTACAAGAGATGCATATGAGTCGTAGCCTAAGAAACGACTCGTATCAGTGTGTTGTACTAGCTGAGTCCAAAATGTTAAGAACCTATTACGAGACCTCGGTTACGACTCATAGGCCACCCTACGAGTCGTACCTGTGAGGTGTACCAGCTGTCTGCTGTCTTTTCTATGTAATTTTTAGGGTTATTTTGTAAACACTATAAATACTTTAAGTTAGGGTTTTCAAAAGGAGGGGACATTCTAGATATTGAAGATCATCTTTAAATATACTCTCAAGAATATTTTTAGGGTTTTAGTTTAGAATTTTATTTTCTCTTGGAAAACCCATTTTTGGGGAGTGCAAATCCCATATTGTATTCATTCTCAATATATCAAGCTTGTGGTTTGCAACTTATGGTGCTATCACTCTTTTGCTTTGGGTAAAACTCTCAACTATGTCTTGTCTTTGCATTTTTGTTAGTTTTGCTTTAGCCATGAGTAGTTAAGCACCCACAGCTTAGGGTTGTGGTTGACTTGAGATAACTTAGATTTATTGCATTTCTATGATTGGAGTTTTGCATATATTATTTATTTCCCTTCATTTTGATTGTTGTTTGTTAGTGGCCAACATAAAACCCCGCCTACTATCACGATCCCGTCCAAGGTAGGGATGAATATGAAAAGGGAAGTGGATGATAGGATTCGACTGATGCATTCTTATCTAGACAACCAAACCTTACCACAAGGAGGTTGACTGGGACAATAGGTAACTGTAAGTTTGCACACCATGGTTGCCGATGAAGCGCCTTACTGAAATTCGACCTTCACCTTTACAAAAGGGCTGGAAGAACCTAAGTTATTGTCCTGCATGCTAATTTCCAATAGTATTTATGTTGTCTAGGGTAATCGAGTCAACAAACCATAGGGAACACAATTCCCAAGTTGTCCCCAAAATTAAGTGTTTTCTCGCGTCACGGTATAGTGTTTATTTTTTCTTTTGTTCTTGAATCATAAACACCCCCTCCCCCATTTAGAGATTCTAGTTATGGATACTCGAAATGGTTGATAGTGAATTCTTGTAGTCAAACCATGCATTCCTTGTGGATTTGACCCTACCCTTTGGTTAGGTTAATTACTGACAGAGACCGCTTTCTTATTGGAGCGTGAACATCATCAAGGGAGTATTCCCTTAAGTTTACCATGTTGTCCAAATTTGCTCCTTCCTTGGTGGCCGACTCAATGGCTTGCATGAATAAATTAATTTTGTATGTATTTGACTTGGTAAAGATAGAATTCATGGTTGTCATGCTCTTTAAGTGAATGGATATCTGTAGACTCATGATATATGACGAAAAAGTGGAGAGTGAGAAGTTATAAAAGATGAGAACAAGGGAGTCTAAGAGGGATCATTATGATAGCAGGTTCTTCTATGGTAAGTCTAGTGGTGCTTGATTCCAACAAGCCAAGTGTCTTCTAAGGGTGGTCCTCAAAAGTTTGACAAAGAGAAAGGGGCCAATCCCATGGCTCAAGGTGATGTAGCGAAAGGAGGTGCTATTCCCTTTAGGTGCCCCAAGTGTGAGATGAACCATGTTGGTGAATGCTTGAAAGGTTCTGGTGCATATTTTTTGTGAGGAAAGATGGGACACAAGATTTTTGAGTGTCTTAATATTGCTAATAAGGGTAAAGAAGGGCATCCCCAAGGTCATGTAGCTCAAAGAGAGCAGGTTTAACAAGGTACCCAAGCTCAAGATGGTGGTCCACATGGTAATCTTCTCAATTCTTTCCATGCTAGACAAGAAATTAATAAGTCTCCCGATGTGGTTACCGACATATTAAAATCTTTAATCATGATCCATATGCTTTGCTTGACCCCCGTGCCAATATGTCCTTTGTTACTCCTTATGTTGCCATACAGTTTGATGTGTCTCAGAAAGTTTTGTTACAAACTTATTCGGTCTATACTCTTATTGGAGAGTTAATCCTAGCCAAGAAAGTCTATCGAAATAGTCTGTATCTGTCTTACATAAAGTCTTCCCATGTGATCTAGCTGAGCTTGATATGACCGATTTTGATATTATTTTTGGTACTGATTAGTTGCATGCATCCTATGCTTTTATTGATTGTAAGACCTATAAGGTCACATCCCAAGTCTCTAATGGACCTATACTAGAATGGAAGGGAACCAATTTTGTGTTCAAAGGGAAGTTTTTCTCTTACGTAAAAACTATGAAAATGATTTCCAAAGGATATCTATATCATGTTATCTGAGTAATAGATGTTGAGTCTTATGTTCCTACTCTTCATTCAGTCCCTATAGTTAATGATTTCCCTGATGTCTTTTCTGATGATTTGCCCGGTATTCCTCCTGCAAGGGAAATTTATTTTAGTATTGATCTTTTGCCCAAAACCTAACTTATTTCTATAACTCCATATGCCATGGTCCTGACATAGCTAAATGGATTATAAGAATAATTAAAGGACTTGCTTGATAAGGGGTTCATAAGGCCTAGTGTGTCACCATAGGGTGCTCCCATATTATTTGTGAGGAAGAAGGATAGTTCACTTTGGATGTGTGTGGATTAACAACAACTAAATAAGGTAAACATCAAAAACAAGTACCCACATCAAAGGATTGATGACCTTTTCGATCAACTACAAGGTACAAGTTATTTTTCTAAGATTGACCTCCAATCTGTATATCATCTACTAAGGGTAAAGGCAGATGACATTCCAAAAATGACATTTAGAATGCAGTATGGTCTTTTTGAATTTCTGGTTATGTCATTTGGACTAAAATATCCTCCTACAACTTTTATGGACTTGATGAGCAGGATCTTGAAGCCATATTTGACATGTTGGTGTGGTGGTCATAGATAATATATTGGTTTATTCACGAGATATGAAGGATCATGAAGATCACTTGAGGATTATGTTGCAAATGTTGATAGATACATAACTCTTTGCTAAGTTTTAACAAGTGTGAATTTTGACTAAGAGAGGTGGCTTTTCATGGTCACATTATTTTAGGTGATTATATTAGAGTTGATACAAAGAAGATGGGGGCTGTGAAGAATTGATCTAGATCATTATCCCATACAAAATTTGGAGCTTCTTGAGTTTGGCCTGATATTATAGAAGGTTTGTTGATGGGTTTTCCTCCATTGCTTTTGCTTTTACACGTTTGACCAAAAAGAAGGTAAAATTTCAATAGTTTGATGAATGTGAGAAAAGTTTCCAAGTTTTGAAGGATTGTCTCACTTTAGCTCCTATTTTTACATTGCCTGAAGGCTCACATTTTTTTTAGTGTATTATGATGCCTTTCATATAGGCTTGGGATGTGTGTTGATGCAACATTGAATGGTCATTGCCTATGCTTCAAGGTAATGTAAAGTGCATGAATAGAATTATCTTATACATGATCTTGAGTTGCTGGCTGTCGTATTTGCATTGACAATTTGATAACATTATCTTTATGGGGTACATGTTAATATATTCAGTGATCACAAAATTTTGCAATATGTATTTTACCAAAAGGTATTTGATTCTAAGACAAAAAAGATAGTTGGAACTTTTGAAGGAATACAACATGAGTGTGATACATCACCTTGCCAAGGCTAATGTTCTAGCCGATGCATTGAGTAGAATATCTATGGGTAGTTTGGCAAATGTTAAAAACGAACAGAATGAAATGGTTAAAGAATTGCATCAGTTGGCTTCTCTGGGTGTGAGATTGAACCAACTTAAGCAACTGTGGTGTGTTAGTGCCTAATGGGGTGGAATCATCCATAATGGAGGAAGTTAAAGCATAACAAGACATGGATCCTGCATTGGTTGAATTGAAGAAGTTAGTGGTTAATAAGATGATAGAGGTCTACTTATAAGGGGGAGATGGAGTGCTACGTTATCAAGAGAGGTTGAGTGTGCCTAATGTGGATTTCTTAAGGGAGAGGATACTCGATAAAGCTTATAATTCCAATTATACTATTAACAGGGATCCACAAAGATGTATGTAGATTTGAGAGAAGTGTATAAGTGGAATGGCATGACAAAAGACATAGCAAAGTGTGTGATGGCGTGTAGTAATTGTTAACAAGTGAAGGTGGAATGCCCAAAGACCCGGTAGTTTGACTAAAGACATTGAGATACCAACTTGGAAATGGGAAGAAGTGAACATGGATTTCATCACAGGTTTGCTAAAAAGTAGAAAGCAATTTGACTCAATATGGATGGTTGTGGATAAAATGACAAAAACAATGCATTTTTTGCATGTATAGACTTTTTATGGTGTTGATGACTATGCTAAGGTTTACATCCAAGAATTGGTAAGGCTACATAGAGCACAATTGTTCATTATATCAAATAGGAGTGCTCAATTTACTTTTCATTTTTGGAAGTCATTCCAAAAATTCCTTGGCATGAAGGTGAAGATAACTGGCACATTAAATCCTCAAACAGATGGACAAATCAAACAAACATGCAAACATTGGAAGATATGTTTAGGGATTGTGTGCTTTATTTTTATGGAAGTTGGGATAATCACTTATCTCTTATTGAATTTTCTTATAATAATAGTTTTTATTCAAGTATTGGTATGACTCAATTTGAAGCATTTTATGGTAGACAATGTAGATCACCGGTGGGTTGGTTCGACGTCTAGAGAAATACCCTTAATTGGACCAAATTTGGTACTACATGCCATGGAGAAGGTGAAACTTTTAAGGGAAAGGTTGAAGGCTACCCAAAGTTGTCAAAAGTGATATACCGATGTTAGGAGAAGAGAACTTGAGCTTAATGAAAGTTATGGGGTGCATTTGAAGGTTTCCCCAATAAAGGTAATGATGCATTATTGTAAGAATGGAAAATTGAGTCCTTGATATATAGGACCTTATTATATGGTGAAGAGAGTTGGGAAGGTAGCTCATGAGGTAGATTCACCTATGGAATTAGCTATGGTTCATCAAGTGTTTCATGTATCAATGCTAAGGAAATGTTTTGGTAATCCTAATTTGATTGTCCAATTGAAGGATGTGTCCATTGAGGAAACTTGACTTATGAAGAAGTACTGATTGAGATTTGGACTGGCAAGTGATGAGGTTGAGAGATAAATTAGTTGCATCTATCAAAATGTTATGGAAAAACCAACAAGTTGAAGATGCTACGGAGGAGGGAGAGGAGGACATGATGAAATGATATCCTTACCTCTATCCTTTTACTCAAGCCCAAGGTACATACTATGATCCATTCCTTCAAAATTCTCATGAATGTGTATCTCTTAATTAATTTTATGCATGCATGATCATGAAACTATTTTTGGATGATATTTAATAGAGAAGTTTGATGATTTTATGAAAAAGATGATTAAGTAGCAATTTTGCACAAATGTTTGGTGATAACTATGTTTCTGCTCTATTCAAGTGTGTTTTTGTCTTATTTGAGGTGAATGGTCCTAAGAGGAAGATATTGTAATAACCCTCATGTTTATCGGCCTTGAAAGTAGAAGCTTAGGGTTTTTGCTGATGTTTGATCCTATGAGGGACTCCACGGCTCGAAGAAGGAACCATGAGTCAAATGTGCCCAGTGAAAATGGAAAATTGAAGCAATTATCGAAATTGACTTATGTGTTACCAAGATGGATCGTATAAGAAACCACATCCCGTCAAATGGTATTGTAGAAAGAGGCCCTGAAGGACCTGAAAGTGATGGTGATAATTCCGATTCAGGTGAGAAGTTACGTTCTTAGCCAGCTGAGTCCACCCTAGCACCAGCAGCTCCTCCTACTGGATTGACAAGGAGATTGTGTGTCTAGCATTTGCAAGTCATCTACAGGGAGGACATCTAACACGAGGACTTGGATCGACAACCCCATACCATATTTGAGGAACCACGGATCATCACTTCTAGGCTTGACAATGCTCTTATACTCTTGTACGTTATAGCTCGTTATTGAGTCGACTGGTTAGTAGTCCCCTTGAGAAAGTAATCCTCAACCCCTTGTTCATAATTTTTATTCTTCATATAGGACGACCATCATGGCATAGACCACTAAAAGAGGATGTCTCTTTCATAGTGTAGGTTTATACAGAGGATGCTGAGGGGAGTTCCAGTTGATATACTAGTGACCACCATTCATTGATTGTTATTGGGTCTCGAGTATCCGGCCCCCATTACCACAGTTTGAGTATGATTATCAATTGTGGCATACCAGGGACATAGGTTTGATGAGATATGTCGCCGAAAGGCCAATGTGATTAGGTGGATTACTTAGCCAGACAAAGACCCTCACTGAATATCTAGTACTATAGCAATCGTGAAGACCTCTCTTAGCTTCACCAACAAGTTCTAGTGCGTTGTTGTACGTTCAAAGATCTGACTTACTTAAACCGATAATACTTTGACACTGGACCATACAGTTTTGGTTGCCAGCATCAATGCTAGCAATGATATATATTGGGCTTGTTGATAGCAGAAAAGATACACAACGAGCCTTGAAGAGGTCCACCTCTATTCCCTTCTCATGTTTGATCTACCATTTATGTATAACAGAAGGGTTGGGATTTTGCATAATGTTGACATGATGGTTGAAGTTTAGAGGACCCTAGATATGATGTCGCCCAAGTTACACCTCTATTTTAGAGGATAAAGTGGTCGCTGCCAAGATATAAAACCTAACAAAGGTTAGGGTCGAACCCACAAGGAATATATAGACTCATGAGAATTCACAAATAAGCAATTCAAATAGATAACCAACTCAGTACCCCAAAAGAGGGGTTTTGCAATAATCAATAATAAAGTAAATTAAACTAACATCACAGAATAAAATCAATAATAGAAAGCAACTAGGGCATTGTGTTTCCCATGATTCCCCAACTCCGTGTCACTGGATAACCCAATTCTTGTGTAGAATATAGCATTAGGATGGTAATTTAAGTTCACTAACCCCTTTGGCGTAAGGTGAAAGGAAAATTTCACTATGCAACTTGGCCCATCTCCATAGTGTACAATGCTAACCATTGCCTATAAGTCCTAGTACAACCTCCCCTTGGCTCAATTCAGTTGATACGATGAGAACACATCATTGAATCCTGTTAATCAATCTCTTTTCCTATTCATTACTACCTTGGTCCATTCAGTCACACTAGGTAGGTTTTAATGTTGGCCACCATTAGAAAACATGCAAAATGATGTGAATTGATTAATACATGCATATATCCATTCAAAGAATAGCAAATTATTTTGGTTTACCTTTTTAGATCTTCATGGATCCCAAAACCTTAGTTGTGGATTTAGCTACTCATGCTACGAGTCGATAAAGAAATTATTAATTGAGAAAATATAATTAAACACTTACCCAATTAAATTGACAATCAAGCAAATCCAAAATTGATGAGAACCACAAGATTGAAGATCAAATTAATTCACTAGTGTATTAATCTAGTGGCTCACCTTGAAAAATAGACTAAATATACTATTTATAGTAATTACAATTATGTCCTTCATAAAATTGGAAAACTAGATGGAAAACTCCATGAGAGCTATTTAAGACTCGTAGTGTCTCCTACAAGTCATAATCAGGGTCTCATAATCTTCTCCTGGGATCTTGTACTTTTCTTCTACAACTTCACTTTACCACTCGTAAATGGATCCATGACTTGTATTGTTTTTTTTGTAGGCTTTAACTGCATCAAATTATCCTTCAGTGGAAATCATCACAAAACCTAGCTATGTGACTCATAGAATACTCTATGACTGGTACATCTGTCTTGTAGAACATAGATTCAAATATCATTCCTCACTAGGATTTGTCACGAGAGTAACTCTACAACTAGTATGATAAGAAGAGGGTCTTGCAGATTATCAAAAACTAGAAATCTTCTACAATTTCACCCCAACTCATAGCAAACCTGCAATCCTGAAAACTAAACCCAAAAGCACATAAAACCAGTGGGAAAAATAACTTTGAGAACACACAAAATCCACAAATATAACTTTGAGAACACACAAAATCCTAAGTATTAACCATCAAATATGTTGTGTTTTGACTGCATATCAATACCCCCAACTTAAAATTGTTCCTTGTACTCAAGCGACGACTCAATCTATATAGACAACATAATAACGCACATATACCTCAACTCGATGACATAAATCATATCTATCTCAAACTCAGATACCCACACTAGCTTTCCAAAACAGGATCAGATCGCTATGTAGTAGAACAATGAAAAATTGTGCATGTGACAACACAACTATGACTTGCAAGGGAATATCAGAAGTCTACAATCACTAAACAAGTCAAATGCTAACAATGCAATGCAAGTGCCCTCACAAAAGGAAGTCTCATTTTTGACACTCAATGATGATATCAAATTTAACCATGGGATTGCGCAAAAACACCCACTTTCAGAAATGATATTCGTATGTAATGAGTAATACCATAGTCTTGCCCATACACTCATTATGTAGGTCTTCAAATAACTGGACTGGGATGACTTTAGGACTTCCTAGGCTTGTAACGTAGGGTTAGGGGGGTTTGGTATGATATTTTAGGAAAATAGTGACTAAACGCCCTGCTTGAAATTGCGGTTTTCCACACCTTTTCCTCACAAACTTAGTAATTTTCACCTTATTCTCCCTTTTCCTACATTCAAGCTTTTCCGGATGATTTCTTCTTATTTTCCAGCTTTTTACCTTATTTTTACACTTAATTTTGCTTTTTAGCACAATCTAAGGCATCTTTTATTTTTCTTGTACCCGTTACATCATTTTTCTTCTTTTTCTCCTAATTTCTAACTCAACCCCTTATTTTGTGCTTTTACTCTTACGCCAGCCACCCTCAAACTAGGGTTTTAGCTTGTATTAAAGCACACAATATCTATCCTCTAAAAATGGACCACATTTAGTAGCCACCCTCAACTTAGCCTTTTTGCCTAAGTGAAAGTTCACAATGCTCAAGGATAGGTTAGAGTCAATTTTAGTATTTTTCAGTAGATAAGGCAAGGTTTATTAGGTGTTAAGGAAGAATTGATACATGTAAAACTCAAATATTTGGAATAAGAGATATATCATCATTTGGTTAGTTATTTTTAGGCTAAAGTGGACTATTTCAGAAAATAGGTCTATGATCCTTTCCTAATGCATTTAATCTATAATCTATCTTAGAGTAACAAGGAGTTCTGAATTAGCACAAAATAAATGAATCTAGCAAAATAAGCTCACACTCTGATGGCATTGCATACATTATCAACAAAAGATTCACAGATCATGCTTCTCATCTCAATTTATCCTCACTTATCAGAACAAATATTATCTAACACCTAAACATGCTTCATTGCTATCTAACAACAAATCAAAATTTTTGGTGGGTATCAATTTTTTCAAAACCAAACATAAAAAACATGTTGTATGCCATAAGTATTAGTACTATATGCTACACAAATTATCTTAACATCCTAAACATGTTGGTTCAACAGAAATTAAATATACCAAGGGAAAGAGAACACATGCAAGACAACCCCAGAATAAAAAAATTAGAGTAGTTATGACCAATAAGCTACTTAGACTTCAATAAGGCCCATAACTATCCACACCCCATCGAAAAAGAAGTGCATTGTCCCCAATGCACAAAATTAGGGAAAATAGAATATAAGAGGTCAAAAACATATCTGGGTGCCCAAGCGCCATAGTCCAACTTGCGGTGCCTCCCAAGCAGTGCCTAATTTAGTATCACAAAATGACATAGCTAGCTTGATTACTAAGACTTTCGCAAGATCCTATTCCTTCACAGTCTTTATCTCTTCCGTATTTCCAACGTATGGTTTGATGTTTTGGCCATTTACTTTGAAAGTACATTTTTTCGTTTCTTCAATTCAATGGTGCTATGATCAAAGACGTGTGCTACTCAGAAGGGTCCCAACCATCTGGATTTGAGCTTAGCAGGAAAAAACTTTAGTCTAGAACAGTAGAGCAGCACCAAGTCCCCTTGTATGAATTTGTGGTTCTCTACATGGAGGTCTTGTTGTACTTTTATTCTTTGTCTATACAAGGCTGAGCTCTCATATGCTTTCAATTGAAATTCATAAACCTCATTAATTTGGCTCAACCTAGAGTTTGTTACATCATTCCAGTCTAGATTGAACTTCTTCATGCTTTATACTCTAGCTCTATTGACAAATGATATGCTTTCCTATTGTTGGGGAACAAGCCTATAGGGGTCTTGAATATTTTCCTGTATGTCTATTATGCATCATCCAGCTTCCGCGACCAATCTGTCAAATTTGCATTCACAAGTTTGGATAGAATCTATTTGATTTTCCTAATAGACACCACTTGCCCACTCGCCTAAGGATGATCAGGCCTCGCCACTCTATGTTTCACTCCATACTTCTCCTGAAGAGTTTTAAAAATCCTATTGTAGAAACGAGAACCTCCATCACAAATGATTGCCAGAGGGGTGCCAAACCTTGAGAATATATTCTTTTTCAGAAATGCTATGACACTTTTACCGTCATTATTAGGTAGAGTTATGACCTCCACCTAGTTTGATGCATAATCCATAGCAAGTAAGATGAACTTATTTCCTTGTGAGTTAAAAGTTGTTCCTATGAAATATATCCCCCACACATCAAACAACTCAATCAACAAAATATGGTTTAGAGGAAGCTCACACTTGCTAGAAACCCTACCTTCTCTTTGTCACCCTTCACAAACTTTGGCATAGTCATAGGCGTCTTGGTGGATGCTAGCCAAAAATACCCACATTATAAGATCTTGTGGTCTGTTTGAATCCCATTATGATGCCCACCCACCAATGACGAGTGGCATGCATCAATTTTGTTCATTATCTCATCCTCAAAAACAAAGTGATGAATACTCCCATTGGAACATATATACATAAAGTATGGGTCATCCCAAAAGAACTTCCTCACATAAGACATAAATTTTTGACGCTGATGTGTGTTGAAGTTGGGTGTCACGATATCACTCACAATGTATTTTGCATAATCTGCAAACAAAGGTATCTGATCATGTGTGCAACCAACTCGAATTACTTAATAAATCAACTTAAGTCTAACCGTATTCCCCAGCTACGGTGCCAAAATCTTTTATGTCGCCCTATTTACACCTTTATTGTAGAGGATAAAGAAATCACTTGTCAACAAATATAACCTAACCAAGGGTAGGGTCGAGCCTGCAGGGTATACATAGACTTATGAGAATTCACAAATAAGCAATTCAAATATAGTTAACCAACTCATTTCCCAAAAAGGTGGGTTTTCAATGATCAATTAGAAAGTAAAGTAAACTATCAGAGAGGAAAATCAATAATAAAGAGCAACTAGAGTACTGTGTTCCCCATGATTCCCCTACTCAGTATCACCGGATAACCCAATTCTTATGTAGAATATAGCATGCAAGATGGTACTTTAAGATTACCAAGCCCTTTGGTCAAAGGTGAGAGGTGAATTTGTTTATACAACTTCGCCATCTCCATAGTGTGCAATACTAATCACTACCTATAAGTCCTAGTTCACCTTCCCTTGGCCTAGTTCAGTTGACATGATGAGAAACATCATCGAATCTTGTTAGTCAATCTCTTTTCCAATTTATTACTTCCTTGGTCTAGTTAATGACATTGCACGGGTTCTAATGTTATGTAACACCTCACATCTTACAATACTAGTAAAATTCAAATGAAACATGATATGGTTTAGTCAAATTAGTGCCCATTTTTAAAAGTGCTTGAATCTCAAATTAGAGGGTGATATGTATGTCTAACGCTGAAGAGGGTCTAGTGTAAATAAGTTTTATGTCAAATTCAGGAGATCACGACCCTGAACAATGTAAGAGAATTGAGGTTCTTTTAGGACTTAAGGAAGTTGGCAGGTGAGTCACCTACTTGCTTAGCTTAAATTGATAGCTAAACAGAGACGAGGATCGACGTCGAATTTGTCCAAGTCCGATTATGAGTAAAGTCCGTGTTATAGATGTCACTTTATCTCATGTTTTAGCATCATAAATGGACTATATTTTAAGCCAAAGTAGGATATTAAAAGAGCCCAAAGACATCACAATTTCTTTTATAATTTAGGCCCAAACTAACTAAGAGAAAGGGGAAAATGGGCAGCCAAGGCCCATTAGTTTGCAACCCAATAAGGCCCAAGTGAAAGGGGAAAAATGGTACATTACCAACTTGATAAAATAAGGCTTAAAAGTTAAATAAGTCAGCCAAAGTAATCCTTTAAAAGGGGTTGCAAGCAGCAAATTTAATTCATTCTTAGACTTGGAAAATTTCAGCCTTCACAAAGCTTCTTTGTTCTTCTTTCTTGACTTTCTAAAGTAGCCAAAAGAAGCTTTTAGGGTTCTTCAGAAGGACCTCAACCTTGAATATAAAGGTAAGTAATTATATTTGTGTATTTTTTGTAAGGTTTCTTCATGAAAAAGAAGAAACTATGTTGGTTAGGTATATGCTGAAAAATTTGGACAGAATATGTCCTAAAGATTGTTGTGAACTTTTGTTGTTATTCAAGAGGATCTTCTCTTCTTGGTTGGATGAATTATGACATAGGATTTATGTTATTAACAAGATATAGTTTGTTAGTGATGTAACAAAGATGCTGTACCACTTTTACAGTCCGCGAAAGTGAGTTCTTATAGGATATCACAATTATACTCTTAGTACGAACTTGTGTTCTGATGGATGGAAGGCTATTGCCTCACGTCCTTCATGACTACTTTGGTACTATAATAAGACTGTTTTATAGCTATTTCTATTTATAGATGGGTTGAAGACAATTTGGGTAAAGTTGAAATAGGTTCGGGATTGCCGACGTCAACATCTGGCGAAGGGACGTAACGTTATGTTGTCTATTTTTATGTTGTGTAGAATTGTTATGTGTTGTGCTTTTTGGGCTATTGTAAGAATGTTATGGCACTAAAATAGGCTACACATGATATGTATATGAGAATGTGTATTAGAAAATATGATTAGGGGTGGAGAGGTTGAAAGAATATGCTCGGGTTTATAGTTATACGCTTGCTGCACGTATGTTGTTTTTTGTATGAGATTGGGCTGGCAAGATGTATCTATTGGCTACTAATGCTAGTTTTATCACCTACTATGTTGTAGATAAATATTTTGAGGAAGGGAAGGTTATCTCGAGGTAATACTGAGGTCATACAGCGATGTATGTAAGGTTACTTGAGTTCATATCATGCCACAGCGAGGTATGTAAGGTTACTTGAGTTCATATTATTTGGCATGAAATATAGATCCCTCCTTGGCACATAAAGGCACTTACCAACTCTAACACAACTATTAACTATGTATCCACTCTTTTACATGTACATATGCTCCCATACATAGTCACCTTCAAATCATCATACATGGTGGATACCAAGTTACATGGGTTCTTGTTACTAAATAAAGTTCATGAGTTATTTCATCTCATATGCATTTCATTATTTGTGTAATGTACTCTTTTCATTGTCATCGTTTCTTGTATGATAATCTACATGTCACATGCTACATTTATAATCATATAACTCCAATATTGTGACAACCAAAAGAATCATCTCAATGGTAATTGAAAGGTAAAGTATATTGTTTATTGATGGGTGGTAACCTGAGGGGTGGAAGAATCACCTAGCTAGGGTCGATCCTATCACGAGGGTTAGCCCAAGGGGTTAAAGGAAAAGCCTAGCTAAGGCCGATCTCGATAGATATTTACCACTGATCAGCTGGTCATTTGTATTACTTGTTGTGGACAGATTATACAATAAAGGTAAAGTAATAAAAAGAACATAAAGATACATGATCCCATAGTATAACTAAGGGTGGTCTCTTATCCTACACTTGTGCATAGTTTCATTTGAGTTGTTACTTCATATTCAGTGTTTCCTACCTTACATATTCAATACATTGTCTCATACTGATGTCCAGCAACTTCGTATTAAGATTAGAGCAGCATCGTTAGCACCGCTTAAGATCCCTGTCCTTGAGATGACTATGAGGCGGTTGTTGGTTTACTGCCTAAGGAGCTACAACTCCATACCTATAGAAAAGAGGACATAGTTTCATGATACTAATCTTGATATGGTGAGATGCGAGGCCAAGAGGTTGGAAATGATACTTGTAGAGGCTGCCAAACAAGCATCAATTGTATATGAGATGGCACGGCAAACATGTTCATAGGACATGGTGAGGAGATTGCACGGCCGACATGTTCATAGGACATAGCATCAATTGTAGATGAGATAGGCCACCACGATTGAGGAGACAATCCAGCAGGCTACGATGGTGATGCATAGACAGAGACTGACACTGAGGGGCCCAAGTATGATTTATTTACCCTAATATGCTATTTTGTTTTTTTTGTTGCACTGAGGTTAATGCAATTGATTTGAAGGGTTTAGGTAGCTATAGGCCTCGACAAAGTCTGAGTAACCATGGCTTACAGCTATACCAAGTTTTGAGTCCGTAGGGTTTTCTCGCATGTCTTCTTTTCCTAAGGACATTTATTTTATGTTGAACCGATATGTTTAGGATATGTAAGTAGTACTAGTAGCATATTATACTAAGACCTATAGCATATGTTACTTTTGTTGAAAAATGATACCCACCAATTTTTGTGATTTATGATGTCTTATTAGGTAGTTTTGATAAAAACCATCTGAAATCAATGACTAACAATGTTTTTTCTGATATGTTAGGTTTTAATTGTCATAAATAACATGATTTGAGAATCTAGGTTGACAGTGTAATCAATACCAAGTGCATGTGAGTTTTATTGCATATTCTTATATTGTGTTTCAATTTAGAACTTTCCCAGTTACTGTGACTAAGACAGTAGGTTAGTTGGTTAGTAAAGGATCAGAGGTCATTTTTTATATTAGTCTACCTAGCCTAAAACAACAAACCAAATGCTTCATATGAAACGTCCAAAAAAGTTCCCGAAAATGTGCATTGAAAATGCCCATGATTGTAATTTCCATATATCTCAATATTAATACATGATATCAAAAATCTAAATTCCTTTTCTTGATAAGGGGGGAAAATTGAGTGGGGAATGGGTATAACCGAAATTTTAGAAGACCCAAAGCGAAAAATGAAATTCGCCTTTGCAATTCTAGCAAGGGTCCACAACACCTCTATGACGCGGACCCATCGCAGACCTGTGGATTTTGTTGCCAGTTTTTCCTTTTTCACTCCAAGGCATTGGAGTCTTGGGCCTAAGCCTTCCTATGCATCAAAACACCTATACTTAGTCATTTTTCAACACCATATCATTCAAGATATTCCCCAAAAACCCTCCCTAACACTTAGCTAAATATTTCACCCAAATTCAAGTGCCCCAAACTCATCTCTGGATCTCAAGAAATTCATTCAAGCTTCAAGTTTCCATTTAAATCTCCGTCATGGAAATACCAAAGTTAAGGTATGTGGCATTCAACCATTAGGTCCTTTCACCCATGGTGCCCAACCTTCCTTTTTATGTAAATTAAATGTTTTCAAGTTGGATTATCTATTGGTATTTCTTATGATAAATTTGATTATAAACTACATTAGGCTTTCATAAAATGTTGACTGCTTAAGCATGTTTTGAGCTATGAATCTATTGTCTATTACGAGACTTTGATGAGGGGTTTCAATGTATTTTTCATGAGGGTGCTACTAAGTATTGGTGGGTTGATTTACATTAAGATTTCTCACATGATTTCGCTCTTCAATTGAATGATTTTGAACTAGCATTACACACCTGCCAAGTGTTTGATAAAATATCCAGTTAATGGTTCTTGAGTTATTAATGATCTATTGCATGGCATATGAGTCAAGTGACTTTGTGATGATGAAAGGAATGATTGTATGTGATGATTTCATGAAAAATATCTATGGTGTTACAAGTTGACCACACCTTGTAGAGGGGGTGATAAGCCTCATCCACCTTGTCGGGAGGGAGGGGATGCTATGCCCGTACTACCATGTTGAGGGGTATATACCCCAATCGCCTTGTTGGTGGGGAGGTAAGCCTATACTACGATGTTGAGGGGTAGATACCTTAATTGCCATTTCGAGGGGTGGTAAGCCCGTACTACCAATTGAGCAGTAGATACCACAATAGCCGTGTTGGGGGAGGGTGGTTGTATGCCCGTATAACCAATTGAGGGGTAGATACCTCAATCGCCTTCCAAGGGGCTGGTATGCCTTGGATTACAAGTACTAGTTTTCTTTTTCTATGATGATGGTCTCTTCCTACACATGTAATATGGTCTATACAAGCATGTTTTAATTCAAGCATTGATCATGCATGCCATATTTTTATTATACTATCCATTGCCTATGTTTATGCATTTTGTCCATATTGATCATGCATGCCATTTAGTTATTACACAATGCATTCAAATACACTAACGCATACTCTATGCTTATAGGATGTTACCATATATGAACCAAATCTCGTCACGATCATCCTTCACGCGGTTAGTCTTTGGACATCTTCAAGATAAGCTTTGGTGAGTCCTCAAGTTCTGGGACACTAGCTATACTACTATTCCTTATGTTATTTCTTTATGTCGAACTCTTGATACTATGAGTGTGAGCCAGAAAAGTGTCTTAGTCCTCGCTTAAGTCTATATTACAGGTGTTATTAGACAAGTAATATAAGTATGCTATGTTCTTGACTCTTATTACTTTATGGTTATCTAAAACTTCCCTCAGTCCCTTTACCTTTAATTTTTACTCTCTTATTGTTGCTTAATTGCTTCTGCGACCAAGGATGTGTAAATGATATGCTAAGAAGCATGTTTGGGGTCCCTTCGGGTTCCCATTGTCGTGTCACATCTGGGCCCTAGACTTGGATCTTGACAAACATAGTATCAATGCACTAGATTGTTAATGGTCCTCAATATGCAACACATCGCGTCGATTAGACTCCTGTTCATGGTTGTGAAATGCACCACAATTACGAACAAGAGGCTATAAGGAATTTTAGGAAATGTGTCCTTCTTATTGATCTATGTCCTTCTATAGAAGCTAAGGTATGATTTTCCCCTAACGAATGTACTATGATATGCTAGATCATGCCTGTTGCAAGAGGAAGAAGAGCTCATTCACCCGAGGAGCACCTAGCCCCTTCCACTCCTCAAGCTCCTCTTGATGGGGAGCTGCTCATGAAGAGTTTCGGGAAGCATTACCATGCTAGTCCATGCCATGACTAATCAAATCAACCTAAAGGGCCCCATCCCTTCATGTTTCTACTCCGACCTCTAGGATGAGGGATTTTACTAGGACAATCCCACCGGAGTTCCATGGGTCTAAAGCGGATGTGGATCCTTAAGAATTTATCGATGAGATGTACAAAATGTTATCTATCATGGGGGTTAACTCAGAGGAGAAAGTAGAGTTGGCGGCCTACCAACTCAAAGGGGTGGCCCAAATATGGTTTACCCAATGGAAAGTGGAGAAGGGAAACAACAATGTGACACTTTTGGAGGAGTTTAAGGCGGTGTTTTTGAATCAGTTTTTCTCTCTTGAGCTAATGGATAACAACATGATGGAATTCATAAATCTAAAGCAAGGGACGATGAGTGTGAGGGAGTAGCCCTCAAGTTCAACTAACTCTACAAATACGCTCCACAATATGTAGCCGAGCCAACGTTTAGGATGAACAAGTTTGTGTTAGGTATGTTTGACTTGGTAAATGAAGAATGTTGTGCCGCTATGTTAATGGCTAATATGTACTTGTCCCCCCTCAAGACTTATGCCGAACAATTCGATAAAGGAAAGATGAGAAAGAGGAGAATGGGTGAGGATAAAAAGGCCCATTTTGAAGGTAGAATTCAAGGTCCCAAGGGTGCCCGATTTCATCAAGGACAAGGGTCTTCCAATGATCCTAATAGAAGGTTTGCTAATGACAACCCATGATTCAAAAGTGGTGGTAATGTGGTGCCTAATCCTATGTGCCAAAGATGTGGTAGAGGCCATGATAGACCATGTTTGAGGAACACCAATGCTTGCTATAGTTGTGGAGAAATGGGTCACAAGTTGATTTATTTTCCTTGTAGTCGCAATAAGTGTATAGATGGATGTCCACAAGACCAAGGTGCAAATGTAGGTCCTATAAGAAGGGAGGTCGATTAGGTGGTGCCCCAAGGCACAATCGGTTCTATACCCTTCAAGAGAGACAAAGGGCAGATGGGGTGCCCGATGTCGTCACCGTTATACATTGATAGACCCGGGTACCACTCTTTCCATTATTACTCCTTTTGTTCCAAAATGTTTCATATTAAATTCAAATTTTTGAGTGAGCCATATGAGGTGTCTACTCCTTTTGGTGCATCCATTGTTGCTAGAAGGGTCTATGGAAATTGTCTCGTATTCATTTTGCATAAAATTGTTGCCTTGTGGTTTTGTTGAGTTGGATATGGTGGATTTTAATGTCATTCTTTGTATGAATTTGTTGCATGCATATTCTTACTCTGTTGATTGAAGAACCCATAGGCTCAAATTCTAATTTCCTGATGAAGCCGTCCTTGAGTGGGAGAGTCATGATGTGGTGGTTAAGGTTGGTTTATTTCTTGTATTAAAGCTCAAAAGTTGATTTCTAAGGGGTGTCTCTAACATCTTGTGATGGTTAGTGATGCTGAGTCTAAAGTCCTTCACATAGAGTCAGTTCCAATGGTTAATGAATTCCTTAATGTCTTTCCTAGTGAGCTTTCCAGTGTTCCTCCCGAAAGGAAAATAGATTTTAGCATAGACCTCCTTCCCGATACTCAACCCATTTCTATTCCCCCTTACTATATGGCCTCAGCGGAGTTGAAGGTGTTGAAGGAGCAATTAATAGATTTGTTGGAGAACGGTTTTATAAGGCCTAGTCAATCACCATGGGGTGTACTGGTGTTGTTTGTTAAGAAGAAGGATGGTAGTCTTACAATGTGCATTGATTACTAACAACTTAATAGGGTCACCAAAAAGAATGAGTACCCTCTACCAAGCATTGATAATCTTTTTGACCTACTTCAAGGGGCTAGTCACTTCTCTAAGATTGATCTTTGGTCTAGGTATCACCAAGTGAAAGTGAGCGAGTGTGACATTTCTAAGCCGTCCTTGGGACTAGGTATGGGAACTATGAGTTTGTGGTTATATCTTTTGGGTTGACCAATGCACCGGCTATCTTCATGGATCTTAAGAATAGGGTCTTTAAGCCCTACCTTAACTTGTTTTTGTTGGTTTTTATTGATGATATCTTCATTTATTTCCATTATGGAGGAGCATGTGTATCACTTGAGGGTGGTGTTTACAAGTCTTGATGGAGGAGAAGTTGCATGCCAAATATGAAAAATGTGAGTTTTCGTTTAAAGAGGTTGCCTTTCCAGGTCATGTGGTATCGGGTGATGGTACTAAGGTGGATCTTAAAAAGATGGAGGTGATTAGAAATTGTCCTAGACCTTTGACTCCATTGGATATTCGAAGTTTCTTGGGTCTTGCAGGTTACTACCAGAAGTTTGCTAGTTATTTCTCTTCTATTGCTTCTCCCAGGACAATGTTGACCCAAAATAATGAAAAATTTGTGTGGACTGATGAGTTTGAAAAGAGTTTCAAAACATTGAAAGATAATCTTGTCTCTACTCCTATATTGTCTCTATGGAAGGGATTGGAAGGGTTTCTTATGTATTGTGTTGCCTCAAGAATTGGATTGGGTTGTGTCTTGAGGCAAAATGGTAAGGTTATAACTTATGCCTCTAGAAAGCATAAGGTGTATAAAAAGAATTTTCCTACCCATGATCTTGAATTGGCCGTCGTCGTATTTTCTTTGAAAAGTCATTATTATGGGGTTCAAGCTGATGTGTTCACCGATCATAAGAGTTTCCAATATGTATTAACCCAGAAAGATCTCAACATGAGTTAAAGAAGATGGATTGAGCTTCTTAAAGATGATGATAAGAGTGTGCATTATCACCTCGGTAAGGCTAATGTTCTGGCTGATGCCCTAAGTAGGGTGTATATGGGTAGCCTTCCTCATGTTGATGTTGGAGGTGAAAAGGTGGCTAAAGAGGTCTATGGTTGGCAAGATTGGGAGTTAGGTTTAAAGAGATTGATAGTGGTTGTGTAGTGGTTGTTGATAGTTCTAAATCTTCATTGATTGACGCGTTAAAGGCAAAGCAAGATCTTCACCCTACCTTGTTAGAGTTGAAGACCTTGGTGAGAGATGGTAAAGTGGAGGTTTTCTCCCAAGGGTTAGATCGTGCCATTAGGATCCAAGGTAGATTTTGTGTAACTAGTGTTGATGACTTGAGAAAGAAGATTTTAGATGAGGTGCATAATTCATCCTATTCTATTCACCCAATTCTACAAAGATGTATATAGATTCGAAGAAAGTGTTTCGGTAGGGTGGTATGAAGAAAGATATTGCTAAGCTTGTATCTGCTTGTCCCAATTGCCAACAAGTTAAAAGCCGAGAATCAAAGGCCGGGTGGCCTAGCCTAAGATATAGAGATTTCTACTTGGAAGTGGGAGGAAATTAGCATGGATTTTATTTTTGGGTTGCCTTAGACTAGAAAGCATTTTTATTTTATTTGGGTTGTGGTTGATAGAATGACAATGTCAGCTCATTTCCTACCTGTCAAAACTACTTATGGTGCTGATGATTATGCCAAATTGTACAAACATAAGTTGGTAAGATTGCATGGAGAGCCTTTGTCTATCATATCGTATCATGGTGCTCAATTTATTTCCCACTTTTGGAGGTCCTTCAAAAGAGGTCTTGGTACAAAGGTAAAGCTTAGTACGGCCTTTTACCCTCAAAAGAATGGCCAAGCCGAAAGAACTATCCTGACTCTTGAGGATACCGTTAGAGCTTGTTCTTTGGAGTTTAACTGTAGTTGGGATGAGCACCTTCCAATTCTTGAGTTTGCTTACAACAATGACTATCACTTAAGTATTGGTATGATAAGGGAATGACTGGAAACAACCCAAACTAGACAAAAATCCTCTGCCGATGTGAGAAGAAGGGCTCTTGAATTTAAGGTTGGTGTATGGGTCTATTTTAAGGTATCACCCATGAAAGGTGTGTTTCATTTTGGCAACAAGGGTAAATTGAGTCCAAGATTTGTGGGTCCTTATAGAGTGTTGAGGACGATTGTTTATGGAGGCCTATGAGATTGAGTTGCATAATGAAATGAATATGGTTCATCCGGTCTTCCATGTGTCTATAATGAGGAAGAATATGAAGTGCAATTGTGCCTTTATATGTTGTGGGTGTTTGTGAAGATAATTTGACTTATGAGGAGGTTCCTGTAGAAATTTTGGATAGACAAGTGAAGAAGTTGAGGAACAAAGATATACCTTTCGTCAAGGTTCATTGGAGAAACCAACAAGTTGAAAGTGCCACATGGGAAGCCGAGGTAGACATGGGAAAACAATACCCATATATCTTCCATTCTACTCAAGCGTAAGGTACTAATTCAAGTCCCCTATATGATTTCAAGTTTTAAATTTTAGCCCTTATGTCATTTGCGTGCATTCATGTTTGTGTTTACAAATTTATAACAATTTTTGACATTCATCTTGAGATTTTTGAAAATGATGTTTGAGGGTATTTGTTGCATTCATGTTGGGCTGATATCTTAATTATTAATTTTCTTATGTACGTTTCTGTAATATTCAGGGAAGAATATTCCCAACGGGGAGATACTGAAACGCCCCCCAAAAGAAGTGCCCAAAAATGTTCCTCGAAAATGTCCATAATTGTAATTTCATATATCTCAAAATCCATGCGTGATATTGAAAATCCATCTTTGTATTCTTTATCAGGGGGTGAAATTGAGTGGGAAATAGGTATAACCTGAATTTTAGAAGACTCGTAGTGAAAAATGAATTTTGCGAACTTTGCAATTCTAGTAAGGGTCCGCGATACCTCCACCACGCGAACCCATCGCAGACCTATGTATTTTGTTGCTAGTTTTTCCTATTTTGGTCCAAGGCCTTAGGATCTTGCGCCAAGACCTTCCTATGCCTGAAAACATCTATACATAGTTATGTTTCAACCCCATATCATTCAAGACATTCCCCAAAACCCTCTCTAACACTTAGCCAAATATTTCACCCAAATTCAAGTGTCCCAAACTCATCCTTAGATCTCAAGAAATTCATTCAAGCTTCAAGTTCTCATTAAAATCTTCATCAATGAAATCCCCAAAGTTGAGGTATGGGTTTCAACCATTGGGTCATTTCACCCATGGTGTCAAACCTTCCTTTTTATATAAATTGCATGTTTTCAAGTTGGATTATCCGTGGTTATTTCTTTTGAAGAATTTGATTATAAACTATATCAGGGTTTCATAAAATGTTGACTGTTTAACCATGTTTTGAGCTATGAATATATGGTCTATTATTAGACTTTGATGAAGGGTTTCAATGTATTTTGCATGAGGGTATTACCAAGTGTTGGCGGGTTGATTTAAAGTATGTTTTCTCCCATGCTTTTACTCTTGAATTGCATGATTTTGAACTTGCATTACACACCACTAAGTGTTTGATAAAATATCCAGTTTATGGTTCTTCAGTTATTAAGGATCTATTACATGGCCTATGAGTCAAGTGACTTTGTGATGATGAAAGGAATGTTTGTATGTGATGATTTCATAAAAATTATCTATGGTCTTGCAAGTTGACTAGACCTTGTAGAGGTGGTGATATGCCTCAACCACCTTGTCAAAGGTGCTCTGCCCATACAACCATGTTGAGGGGTATATACCTCAATCTCCTTGTCAGGGAGTAGTAAACCTGAACTACCATGTTAAGGGGTAAGTACCTCAATCTCCTTGTCGGGGGGAGGGTTAACGTATGCTCGTACTACCAATTAAGGGGTAGATAACTCAATCGCCTTCTAAGGGGGTGGTATACCTTTGATTCGAAGTAATAGTTTGCTTGGTCTATGTTGATGGTCTCTTTCTACATACGTAATATGTTCTACACAAGCCTGTTTTACTTCAATCATTGATCATGCATGCCATATTGTTATTATAATATCCATTGCCTATGTTTATACATTTTGACTAGTTGTCTATCTCTTGCTGCATTGCATCCCACATACTTGGTATATTTAAACATACTAATGCATACTCTATACATAGATGATTTTACCGTGTAAGAATAGGAGCTCCTCACGATCATCCTCCATGTGGTTAGTTTTTGGACATTTAGAAGATAAGCTTTGGTGAGTCCTCAAGTTCAGGGACACTAGCTATACTACTCATGCTTATGTTATTTCTTTATGTCGAACTCTTGATACTATGAGGGTGTTCTCGGAAACTGTCTTGGCCCCCGCTCAAGTATATGCTGGTGGTGTTGTTAACCAAGTGTTGTAATTATGCTATGTTCTTGACACTTGTTGGTTTATGGTTATCTAAAACTTCCCTCAGTCCCTTTTACTTTAATTTTTACCCTCTTATTTTTGCTTAATTTCTTCCGCGACCAAGGATGGGTAAATGATATGCTAAGAGGTTTGGATGGGTCCCTTTGGGTTCCCATTTTTCGTGTAATGTCTATGCCCTAGGTTTGGGTTGTGATAAACTTTGTATTAGAGCACCAGGTTTTTAATGGTCCCCGACATCCAACACACCACTTTGATTAGAGTCTTGTTCATGGTACCGTACACAATGTTGAATGTCTATTGTGAGCTTGAGTGTTTTTATCAGTCTCGAGCATTGAATTTGAATATATTATCATGAGTGAGATGCGGGACTTCATTTTGGTAAGGGCACTTGAGTTACATTATTGACTTTAGGATATTCCAATGATTGTTTCTTATCTTTTATTGCCTTGTCATAGTTGTATGGCCATGTATTAATCTATATGACACAGTTTGATTGCTATCTTGCATACGCATTGATAAGTTTGGTTAGGTATTTGTGATTTGTTGAGTTATGATGTATTACATGAGGTTGAGGTCTTCGTGTTTCTATGTTGCTAATGTAGATTAGTTTTGTCGCTTGAGGAAAAGGAATAATTGTAAGTTGAGGGTGGTTATGTGCCGCAAAAATACAACACTTTTGAAGATTTAAACTTAGAATTTTGTTTGTTTTAATGTTAGTAGGTTTGATATATTTTTATGTTTGTTTCTAAGAATTTTAGGGATCAATATGATTTTGGGAAAAGTTCAACAAATTTCATGTTTTTTTGACGATGTACAAAGCCATATATGGGTTGGGGTTTATTCCACGAGTCGTAGGTTAAGTTAGTAGGTCAGATACCGTGAAAGGCTAATTCTTAGATGTTGAATTTACTGTAAGAACCTTGATCTTAAGCTAATACCATAGGCATTTCTCAAATGCGTATAAGCTCAACATGATCACTTCCAAGGTGGTGGGATCAGTTTCTAAGTATTCAAAGTGTATTACATATGGTTTGGAGTCAAAGACATCTCTTATGTCGTGTAGAGACAAAAGGATTAAAATTGGCTGTGTTTTGGTGTTGATTCGTAAAAAGGTCAACTTTAAAAGGTCATATTTCTTAGAATGTAATGAATTAGATGATCCACAACCTACCAAATTGTAGGTCTTTCAATAATCTTTCCAACACATCTGATTTCCCACATTCTAAGTTCGGAGTAAAAATTTATGACCATTTTACTGAAGCCGTTCTATGCTGTCAAAATGGCTGATGGTTAGTTTTACCACGAAATGCATTCGGCGCATCACTGAATTGGTCACCAAATTGCTCCAAAATGTTTGAGAAACTATAAAAGGAGTGATCTACAGGTCCCATTTGGCGTACCGCTGAATAGTTTGCCGATAAGACCTCTGGACCACCGATTTTGCTGATGGGACACATCAAAACATCAACTTTTTTATCTTTAGATGATATAAATACTCTCCCAAGCTAGGGTTTCAAAAAATATTATTCATACACTCTTGTAAGCCATTTCTAGCCCTAGTCCTCTCCAAAATACTCCTAAGAATCATCCATTCAACCTCACACTTTTAACTCTTGTTGGAATTCAAAAAACCAAGTGAAGCCCAATCTTCTTCAAGTTCCTTTCATGAAAACTCCATGTCTATGGTATGTTCAATGAATCCAATATTTCTCCATTACAAAATTTTAAGGTTGAATACTTTATGGGTAAACATTATTATGTGTTATAAACAAGATTTGAGTTTGGATTTTTCAAGTATTGATTCATTAAGCATAAATATATATTGAAGGATTATTCTATGAGTTAATTTATATATATAAATATGTTGAAGCTATGCATGATGTGAACTATGTAAACTATGAAGGATTGAGGACTTTTAGGATTGATGTCAAGACACCCAAGTTGGGGTTTCTAGTACAATGTTGGTCGATTGAATTGAATGATTTCCAAATGAATTTATTTTACTCCTCTCTTGTCTTATACTTGTTAAATACATGATTTTAAGCATATGTACCTATACCTACCATCCTTGAATAAATTAACATGGCAAGGATTCTTATGTTGATGAAAGACTATTGCATGATTTGCAAGACAAGCATGATATGACAAATTATAGGCTTCTAAGCATGTGTTGAACTCATGAAAAGTTCCTATAATTTGTAAGAAAGTTGAAATCTTGTACTATATTCCACCCTCTTGTGAATGAATATTGTCAACATGAAAGGGTCATGTATGATAAGTGTTTTACCATTATGTGTAAACTGTCCCTCACTAAGAGGGTCAAGCATATTACAAGTTCTATCCTCATGTGTAAAGCAGTGCCAATTAAAAGGGGTCATGTTTATGAAATGTTTCACCCTCTGGTATAAAGCATATGCTCACTTGTAAGGGTAAAGTATATGAATGAATTAGCTAAAAATACCATGTGAACTTGTTTTCTAAACAAGTCAATCAAGTGATGATTAAATTTATGATTATGTCAAGTATTCTGTGGGACTAGACTTAGCATAAAAATAGAATTTAGGTAGGGGCCTATCTTAAGGGATCATTATATAACATTTTGGTCTCTTAACTATGTGCCATCATAGGTTCACGCTATTTTTCCTAAATGGACTTTTTCTAGTGGATCCAGCTAGGTCATGTTACCTATTATGTGGGTTAAAGCTTGGTTTAACTAGGCAAGTACACCACTCCTTTTCTAGTGACAATGCAAACATCAGGATTCCAAGTAGTAGCTCACCTGGTCTTATAAGTTGGCTAAGGTCTCCTCCTATATATTTATAGTATACTATGGAAGTTTGACTATCACCATGCATGTTTTAGCCGGAGCAATGATCATACATGTCATACTAGTAATATATTTATTGATTATAACTATGCATCTTGTTAATTATGGGTTATGTCATTGTTGCATTGCACCTCACATACATAGTGCATTCCAAGTACTAGTGGATACTTTTTTGTCTACCTGATCTAACCATGTAGGGACCAGAGATCCTATTCATCGTCCTCCTCTACTTGTCTAGATTGTGTAACTGAAGCTTTCTATTGGGTGAGTCCTCTATTTCGGGGAGAACATCTACTTCCTTTTCTGCCTTTGCTAAGACTTGTTATTTTTGGATATTTAATTTTGAGGGTGAGCCCAAGTGATGTCTTGGCCCCCATTCCGCTCATTCTAAAGGTGTGTTGGGTATTGATATATGTAGTGAGCATAGCTCCTATTATACTTATGTAATTGTGGAAGACTTCCCTTTGTCCTTATCCCGTTTTATGTGTTGATATCTGTTGATAATGTGATGGAAGTCTTAAGTCACGTATTGCCACCATAGCATAAGTCATATTTATTGCCCCCAAAGCATAAGTCATACTTACCTACCCCTTAGACCTTATTTGTTATGCGATTCAAGCAAAATCATCTTCCCTATGACATCCACATAGCCTAAGTCCAAAGTCCATTTTCCTTAGAATTATTTGTTACTTGGTTGTTGTTTAATTATGCTTCCGTAACCAAGGATGTTCAAATGATATGCTAAAGAGGTTTGTTTTGCTAGTCTTCGAGTTTTCCATTCACCGTGTCATGTTTAGGCCCTAGCTTGGATCATGACAAGCTTGATTTCATAGAACTAGGATTGTAAATGGTCCTTCAAAATCCAACACACCACGTCACGTGGAATGTTGTTCTTGGTTATGAAGTACGCCACAACTATGAATATGAGGCTATATAGCATTTTAGGAAATGGTTTACATATTCATAATATATGTCGTACATTAGATTTCAATTAAGATTCACTCTTCCTTAAGAAGGGTCTTTTGCATTTTTATGTCATGCTTCCAAGGACAATGGCAGAAGGAGCTCCCACACTCGAGGGTGATCCGGCCCCTCTAACTTCGTAAGCTCCCAAAGAAGAAGTAGGGGTCATACATGTCAAATACTGGAATGCCATTGTTTTGTTAGCACAAGCTCTGACCAACTAACTAAACCAAGGGGTCTAAGCTCCTTATGAACCCTAGAGTGAGGGATTTTATGAGAATGAACCCTACAGAGTTTTATGGGTCCAAAACAGAAAAGGTCCCCAATAATTCTTTAATGAGATGTCTAAAGTGCTTGCTATTATGGGGTTGAGTTCGGAAGATAAGTCAGAACTTGTGGCCTATCAACTCAAGGGCCTTACATAAATTTGGTTTAGTTAATAAAAGCTAGAGAGGTTGAACAAATATCTCATCCCATGGGAGGAGTTTAAGGCCGCCTTCCTCAGTCGTTTGTTCCATATTGAATTGAGATAGGCAAAGATGATGGAGTCCATTAATCTCAAACAGGCATCCATGAGTGTCAGGGAGTACTCTCTTAAGTTCAACAAGCTCTCAGAATATGTTCCTCACTTGGTTGCCTATACTAGGGCAAGGATGAATAAGTTGTGTCAGTGGTATCTGACTTAGTGAATGAAGAATGTTATATCATTATGCTTATGGATGATATGGACTTGTCTCGGCTCATGATATATGTTGAGCGACTTGAAGGAGAGAACCTTAGGAATAGAATGAGTAGGGAGTCTAAGAGGGCTCAGTATGATGGTGGTTTTCAAGGTGCTAAGGGTAGTCGATTCCAATAAGGTCACAAATACCAAGACCAAGTATTCTACAATTGTCATAAACAAAGATTTGCTAATTATATTGTTCCTAAACCTAAGGCTCAAGGTGAAAATTGTGCGATGACTCTTCCAAGGTACACAAAATGTAGAAGAAATCATTGTGGCAAATGCTTAAGGGATTTGAATGCTTGCTATGGTTGTGGCAATGTAGGCACAAGATTGTTAGTTGTGCCTATATTCAAAACAAGGGTAAAGATGATCCTCATCAAGGAAAAAATGCTCATGTTGATCAAAGGGCAAAAAAAGTTCAACAAAGGGGTGCTCTGCATCGCAATCTATTTATTGCTCTTCAAGTAAGGGAAGAAATGGATGAGGTGCCCGATGTCGTCACCGGTATGTTAAAGGTTTATAATTTTGATGTGTATGTTTTACTGGATTCAAGTGCCACTCTTTTTTCATTACTCCTTTTGTTGGTAATAAGCTTCATGTATGTCCTGAATTATTGTGTGAACCCTTTGAAGTTTCTATCCCCATTGTTGAGTCCGTTATTGCTAAAAGAGTCTATAGGTGTTGTCCCGTATCTATGTTGCGTATAGTTTTGCCTTGTGATTTTGTTGAGCTTCACATGGCAGATTTTGATATCATTCTTTAGCTGAATTAGTTACATGCATATCACTCTTCCATTGATTATAGAACCCCCAGAGTTATGTTCTAATTTCCTAATGAGCCCATCCTTGAGTGGGAAGGTCATAATTTGGTGGTTAAGGGTATGCCCATTTCTTGTCTTAATGCCCAGAGATTGATTTCTAAGGGTTGCATTTATCATCTTGTAAGGGTTCGGGATATTAAGTCTAAAGTCCCTCCTATCGAGTCAA